>JAECUM010006041.1:0-131302 GCA_016617855.1 Megalonaias nervosa
ACACAATAATATTTTATCATAGTCAAGCCAGAAAAGTCTTTGATTTTGTTTGTCGGTGATGACATTTTGGAGAAATTCTTTTCCTTGTGTCAAAGCCGCATCTTTCAAGGCGTGCAATCCTCGCTTCACCATCGGTTTCAAGGCGGGGGCCACTGAACGAAACGCAGATTTCAGTATATCTCCTAAACCGTGCCCTCTTTGTCGAGCCACACCTTGGTACACAGGATAAATGACTATAGACATTTTTCAAAAATGGAGTTTCACCGTGACTTTTCCTTTCGAGAACGGAATATTTTGTCCCCGATCTCCTTTTATACCAATGTTGACACTGTCGAAATACGACTTGCTGACAGGCAAATAATGAGCATGTACAAATTCGCGGTGAACGTGATAGGTGATTCCACTTCCCTCGTAAGCAGCCGCGGCAGAATCCACTTTGAAAGGAATAACTCGCAGTAACAGTGCGCTGTTTTTCAGAAGAAAACGATTTGCGTTTTAGGCACACGTTCTCCACACCACATCCACAAGGATTGCTCATGCTATTTTGAACGGCATGATGGTCACTCTGTTTATAGTCGATGACTTGCGAAGAGTCGATCCAAGAGTTAAAATTGGGGGGGGGGAGGAAATATCCTTTCCAACGCACTTTTACTTCTTTGACACGGTGTTGGCCAACTTTACGGGTTCTTTGACCGCAAATGCTTTCGATGTACATTTCGTCTTCATTTTTGGTCACTCGATGTACCTAGGGTAAGGAGTAAGTTCTGTTTAACACTTCTTCGTTTATGTATTCCAATTTGTAGACGGCAGGATGACGGCCACGCACTCGTCCAGTGATACGAAACAATTCAGTGGTCTAGTTGGTAAGTAAAATTTATCGAAAGCTCGTTTGGTTTTGGCAATGCGCACCCAATCTCCCGTCGTCAACACTCCACCTTTCTTGTTGACAGCAGCATTCTGGGACGTACCAAACAGGTATTCAAACACGGCTATTTCGTTGTCGGGTGTCACTTCTTCAGGGGCAAAGCCGATGCTCCGATGGTAAGATTGGTTGTACGCTTTGACCAAGCGCCGTAAGACGTTGATGTATTTGAGGGTGTGTTGATGCGTAAAATATCTCCACATGCGTTCTTTCAAGTTGCTTTGTAAACGTTCCACAATGCTGGCTTTGGTTTTAGGATTCTCGGTGGTGAAAAAATGAATGTCTCGTTGTTTCAATTCTTTTTGGAAAGCTTGGTTCCGAAATTCGGTGTCTTTGTCGGTTTGCCATCGGAGAGGGTGACGACCGCTTTATTTCAACACCAGTTTTAGGGCTGTCACTTACTCATAGTTCAATTTAGAAGTCAATGGTACAACCCAGGTAAATTTAGAAAAGACGTCGATGACACAAAATAAATATTTGTGGCCATGATTGTAGGTGGCCAAATGCGAGACATTGGCTAATTCGGCTTGCCATTGATGATCGATGCCCTCCACTCATGTGCGATTTCTGGAAACGTTTTGTCGAATGGGTTTGTGTAAGGTGTACGTGGTTTGTTCTTGTAACCATCGTTGCACTTGAGGTAAACGTACACTTTTCAGTTGGAGTTTGGCAGCACGATACAATTTTTGAACTCCTCCGTAACCTGCAGGATGAACAGGATCGAAGTAAATGCTGGCTAACACATTCTCCATCAGGACTCGCTCTTCCATAAGTCACTCTCTGTTCATTGATGCTACTCTTTTCTTCGTATGATATTTTCTTGGATTGTAGTGCTCTACGTGTCCGACGGGCGACGGATCTCGAGGAAGATGTCTGAACAGGGGGAATCGTTCTTGTTTAACTTCCGTCTTCACTTCTTTTCTTTTCTCTTCTGATGAAGAAGGGGTTGCCATCATCTTTTGATCCAACCAATTCTTGATGTAAATGGTGTTGTCAACTTGCGTTCTTTTTCTGGTGGAGTTTGAAATTCTTCTTGTTTTTCTGTTATTCCCGTAGCTGTGTCTGTCTTGATCACTGGCGGTGGTGGTGGTGGTGGCGACAGATGTTTCATCAGGGTCGTGAAATCTTTCAGAGTCAGTTTAGCTGTTTCGTCCAAAGCTTTCAGGTGAAAGAGTTGAATTTGTTGTAAAACTTGTCAGTATCGTTGCAATTTTTCCATTTTTGACAAATCGCTGCGATCGATCAACGATTCCAATTCGTGTTGTAACCGTGACATCTCGGTCAGATGAGGATTGAGAGGTAAATGAGGGGTGAGTTGTTCTTGCCAACGATGGAATTCCATTCATCGTTTGTAAGGTATTAAAGTCAGCTTTCGTCCTTCCATGAGATTCCAACGTACACGTATGAGATCTTTTTTTACAAAAGAGGACCCTTTTTACTTCTTTGTCCTCTTCATCTCAAACCGAAGGGTAAAACGTCTCCCAGGACTCGTCCCACCATTGCTCCCCCCAGTCCTTTGATCAAGAGTCGTATCAACATAGACAAAAATCCACCGCGTTGCAACAAGAACATTTTCTTCTGACGGACGGGTATTTTGTTTTGGACCATTTGGCGAAAAACGTGTCGATGCTTGGCAAATTGTTCTTTCTTAAGCTTGAACAAAGGCATCGTTCCTTTCAAGAAATCCAAACAATATTCACAGACGGTATCGATGATGTCCTTCGAGGCTGATTGAAAGGTTTGTTTTCGCATGGGTGGAGGGGATTTGGACAGGACAGACAACACGCCCAAATGTTTGGCTAAACGAGGAGGCAGTCCTGCTTCCTTTTTTGACAGAAGAGTGCTGGTGTGCACTTCTTGCGGGTGACATATCTTTTTCGTTTATGAGCACAAAAGCACTGATGCCAATTGTCTTGCACGTGTCATTTTATACTGGAATGAGTCGCCACTGATTGTCGGTACGTCGTATCTTCTTCATGACAGGCATCACTCGACGTTGAGGAGTCCGCAACAGACTAAATCGTGACAGTACTTGCTTGGATAAATCCAGGAAACTCTGTAACATTCCCGATCTCTCGTGGACTTTGATTTTGGGAGTGGGTACTTTTCTAGCAGCTGCTGCTGCAGCTGAAGATGAGGAGGTCGTCGCCGACGGAGAAGTTCCTAGAGACACGGGTTTCCATTTTTTAATCATATTAGTAAAGAGGGGTGTCAAATCTGGATTGGCTGGCATCACCATCAACGGTGAAGTGGAAGAAGCTGCTGCTGCTGAAAACACGGTTATCGCAGGTCGTAGTTTGGGAAGGTAATTTTGCGTCCGGGCAGCAGTGCCTCTTTTGCGGGTAGAAACTGTTTTCTTGGGACTTTTTTTCTGGGGATGTGACCTGATCTTGACACCGCTGCTCTTTTTCTTTTTGGAACGTTTTTGTTGGGAGAGGTTTTTTCTTGCGGATAGCTGCTATTGCATTTGGATCCCATTTTAAGAGGGAGCGAATGACGACACATCCTAGAGAAACTCTACCTATAGGTTTCAAAATGATTTGCGTTTTGGTTTGAGTATCGATTCTGTGATCTGCCAGTTGCGACAAGTCTACTTTGTTGTTAAAAATGCGTTTGGTTGGATGAGGGATGTGAATGATGCCTTGAAGTAATTGAAGTGCTGTCACCGTTAACCATCGTAAGACTTCTTTTTTTCGCGACTCCGTGGCTTTCTCGAAGAAGACTTTAATCCGATTGCCACTCTTTGTAACACCACGCGACACGCTGAGCTGGACGATCGATTAAATGACTTATCTGTTCGATCAAAAGTTTGACAAATTCGGTTTGTCCTCAACCACTGTGTCCAGCAATTAACATGTTAAAGGGATGGTGAAGATACAGTGTCTCCCAACTGAAACGATCTAACGATTCGTCGATGACTTTGAAAGTGAAGGAAGAAATGGAAGAAACAAATGTGGCCATAGCGCAGTGTTTAGAATTATGAGACTAACAGAGACAAGACAAGACTTTTTATTATTTTCAGGACCCGTTTATTCCAAGTTAAAATTGGACACGAAATACAAAAATACCTAAAAGCCAAATGGTTAAGTACATCGATAAAATACACATCCAAACGATCAATGTGGAATATAAACAACTCACTGTATAACATTTTCACGAAGGCGTCGTGTCTTAGGGACACTTTGTAATATTCTTGGAATATCTGTACTAGATACAGTCTCACATGTGTCATCCCGGAATAACTTTTCAAGGGTATCGATGTCGACGACGGTACTGCTGTCCTGAATGGGGTGGTTTTCCTTGGTGTCGGGTTCTTCTAGCACTGTGGCTAACACAGAGTTAAAGGTCACATGTGTCACTGGATGTTTGAAGTCATTAACACAAATCCTTGGCATATTGAGCCACTTCTTTCGTCCAAGCATCGAAACCAAGATTTTTCCAGTGACGTTAATCTTGCCAGTGAGGGTGTAGGTCGAAAGCCATACACACATCTTTGTAAGTATCCTCAGTGGTAAAAGTTTACAAATCGTTCCTTCCCGTAGAGGTAGAGAAATATCTAGATGAAAGCGCAACGCTTTTAACAGAATGAGTCTCTCGTGCGCATTTATAGGAAACACCATCATATTTTTGTTGTAGGTACTGTTCGTAAATAGTCCACAAGGAATCGGCTGGTAAACGAAATCCTAGAAAGGAAGTCACTAAGACGCACACCACACGACATCCAAACTTCAAAGGAAACAGTTCTTGTAAAAAGTTTTGATAATCCTCCAAATTCTGAATAGTGTCATTGACTTCCTTCAACGGAATATATTGTATAGTTACTGATAATGGTCGTGGAATGGTAGCAAACTTTTATACCCACGTTATGGCCACTTCTGAATGTCCCTTAGTTTTATTCAAAAACTTGTCTCAGAGATGATTTGATTGAGGTAGAGAGTAAATTCTGCCCGTTGCCATTCAGGGTAATGGTCAAGAATGGTAGTAAAATCGTCTAGTGTAAATGGTCTATACATGAATATTCTGAAGTACAAAGTCTTGATCCAGAGAAATCTGATGGGTCTGTTCCCTTTTTCACTTTCCTCTTGTGAATTTCTCGACACAAAAGTTCTAGTCACAAATTGAGATTTTAATTTGGCAAGTCCCAGCCAAACTTCCTTGTAGATGTTCTCTTGCAATTCGCTTGGCAAACCTTGAACATTACTTTTCAAGTGGAGTTTAATTACTTGCCTCGGTGTTGTCCAAAGTTTGACTCCTAGCCAAGTTGGTTTCCTAAAAAACATGGCATGCAACTTAATGTGGACACTTCAGTTACTGGGTCCCACTAAAGGAAGGGAGTGACATTGTGCGGAGACCATCGAGCATGTTCCAGGTAAGCTGAATTTTTCTGCTTCTACTCGTGAAGTGACACACCACAACTAAAGCACTTGACTTTATCTCCGTCGCCCAAGTAGACAAATCCAGCTCTGGCTAATTCTTTGGGGGTAGGTCCTCCCATATATTTTGGCCACTTTCCTTTGAACGTATGGAATGAACTTTCAATGTCGCAGGATCCAGACATGCACACAGGCAACAAGTATTCTTCTTTCACAGGTTCATTTCGATGAGAGTACGGTGAAACTCAAAGTAATTTGCTCAGGCATGGATGACATCCGTAGGATGGTAGCTGAACGGGTTCACGTTGAGGATGAAAACCAGTAAAGAGTCCACGTTAACGAGTGGCATCGCTTTCTCATCCGTCGAGTTTGACACGTATAGCATCACTTTCCTTGTAGGTGTAGTAGTCATAGCGATGTTCCCATGATGTCGTGCTGAATCGCTGATGTCACACCATGCGGCATCGCTGCAATCGCAAGGCACTGCATCACACTCGACTTGATCATCACTGAACGTGAACCTTTTTTTGACTTGTGTTGGTCTGAAAGGATTTATCTTTCTAGCCTGGCGTTTGAAGTCACAATGAAGTATCAGTCTTGGAAGTTTTCCCCTTTATATGCTGGCCAATATTGGTTGTCCGTACGGAAAAGTGAAGAGATTGTGAAGCTGCACTCGCTTCTGGTACACGATTTGATACAGTTTTTCTAAAGGCCGACTGACGATTTGGTGTGTAGCTCAACGTGCAATCTTGTGTGGTTTGTAGATGGTCACTTTAAAACGTCGATCCTCTCCAGATTGCAGCGCTTCTTCCAGCACGCTAATGTTCACCCCTTGACTGGTGCGATGATTCAAAGTTAATCCTTTAAATTTACACTCTGTGTGCACATTTCCAAGTTGGTCCCGTTATTCGTAGCCGTAATATTTAGGACAGCCACTAGCAAAACTTAGAATCTTGTCTTCGGGGTGCTCGTCCGTCCAGGTTCATAAACGGACTCCTTCGATTTTAGTTTAACGATGATGATCAGGACGCTGAATGTAAATACAACTGTCCATGTCAAAATACAGGACGCGATCTCCTAACTGCCCTAAGACTTTTAAACGAGCATGGGCTGTCACGTAGTCCGCAATGATGACATTTCCAAATTCGTCGGCCTGTACAAATTCAGGTTCTTCTTCGTAATTGACCAGGATCAAGCTTTCACGAAGGACGTCCACTTGTTTCATGTATTTGTTTCTGTCGTGAATGATCTGGTAGTAACGGGAAGGTTCTGTCAAATACTCCGTCTTGGGTAAACACGGTCGTTGTGCCGTTTTCCCCCATCAGCAATTCAACATCACTTTGATAAACTAACGCCTTCATTCATTTTTTTCTCCACGTGGTCTAATGTGGTGCCTTCCTAGTCAACGTATTTGTCTTTGAATTTCTCTTGGTCTTCAGGAATTTGACACCAAGAAGGATATCCACTGCTTCACGTCTCAGTTTCAAAAAGCATTCACGTAGTAAGCGAAAATGCCTTTCTGATTATCGTCACCCTTGTGGTGCTGTTCTGTCTGGGAAAGTGGTAAATTTCGTACACTTCTAATAGTTGGTATCCAAGTTCTTGAGCTTTAGGCAATTCCACGCTAACCCTCGTTCCCGTCAATGCGCGTTGTTCTTGAGTGTGATGACAATGTTGATCGTGGTTACAACTTTCGGCACAAGTACGACACAATGGAAACGTCAGTTTTCCTTGGCAATGGTAAGGTAAAACGGGATGGTACAAGTCGGTGGGAGGCAAGACTTTGCACTTGATCAGTCCTTCGTATTATCGAATGTTTTCCACGTCGATGTGTTCCGTCAGCAGTTGCGGATGACCTGCGGAAAAGTGACAACATTTGCACACGAAGGATACAGAGAACACACGTACAGGTATTTATTTCTTCTCCTTTCTCTTCCTTTGCGTGGTACAGCAAACATGTGGCATTCGTTCGTCCTCCATACAAACTGTCCCACGGGTCCAGAGGGTCCACCAACTTGTAACTTTCCACGATACGTTTAAATTCCGGATCGGTTTTCAAACGGTGATCGTACTCGTGTTCTCATATTTCCACGACTTGGTATCCTTGTTGTTCTAACTTCAAGCGGCGTTGACAAGTGTCCTCATACAAGCCTTCCATGGAACGTTGTAAAAATTGATTTTTAGTGTCCCGTTTATAGTAACAAGTAGTACATCAGTGAATAACAGCCGTTAAACTCGAAGACAATCTTAGAGTATAATAAGTCGCAACCATCCACGGAATACGTTCTAATAGACTTTTCGCCTCCTCCTTTTCTGGCATGTTGGATCCTTTATCTTCCTTTTGGCACAAGTAATGTAGCCAGCGTAGAGCTTGGACCGACTATCAACGTTTGACAAAGGTTTTAGTTTGATGGTGTATGACATCCAGGGTGTTCTCGGGCATGAATCGTTTGCGGTGCACTAACACACTTTGGCAATGGTGCAGGCTTCTTTCAAAGGATCGAGCCCTCCGTTCTCCATTAGCAAATCTCGAACTTTTCCACAGCAACGCCGCAAAATGTCCACGTCAGATCGACAATAATTTAAAATGTCTTCTTGAAAGTTGATGGGGTCCGAGGCATGAGTTTGATACCAAGTGTAGAATGCTTCTCGTTGTTCGGTGCGCATGTTGTCGGGGTCGTAGTAGCGAGCATCGAGCAAATGTGACAGAACGGTGTGTTGATTGGATTGGGTATTGAAAAAGTGAGGAAAATAGCCTTTGCCCATTTCTGGCATTCCAAACGTTTTAGGCATTTGACTCAAAGGCATGGCCAAGTAACTCATCGAATCGTTAAACTGTACTTGTCCCACTTTCATGGAAATGATTTTGACTCCGTTCAAGGTGCCTTTAAGACGTTCGGTACTTTATTCGGTATAGTATTTCATACGAAACTGTCCATCGTACCCCGAGAAATTGTGAGCCATCACCGTGCATAGCGATCACAATCCCCGTATCGTTCGATGTCATCTTGACTAGCAGCAGGTAGGGTGAATCCTACAACGTTTTCAGATGATTATTTCGCGAAAATAAAGCTTCCTACAAAAATGAAAATACAAGGTCAATAACGCCAAACCGAAGCCTCTAACCGACTGAGGCCTCTCTAATTGGGTTAACTCATTTTGTTATTTTATCTTTTGATGTTTGTATTTTCAAATTTTTTTGCGTCCACCCTCCATGCTGCTGTCTCTTAACCAAAAATTTTATCGAGACCTACACGATACCTCGACCGAGGATCGTGTAAATTTATCGTGATTAATCCGTATGGGGTAGCTTACGCGTGCGAGAAAATGTTTTTAAACTTGATCAGATCCATGTCCCCTGAATACCAAGTCTGATGGATGTTTCTTAGTGTGTGGGTATCAACTCCGTTAAATACAAAATATTACAATTGTCTCTGATCACTTTAGGTTTTTGTGTATACCGCTGAGTAACATAAATTACGTTAGTAATTTTGTGTCTACTTCTGGAAAATATCCTAGTTGGATTTGACTGTTTGTTCAGCATCACATCATCGTATACTACGAGATTATTAATAAATCCATCGAGATCATCCTCAGATGGAGCTTCATCAATATCGGTGATAAAATCAATAATATCATTACCGTCTTCATCCGACGACTTCGCTTCTTTAATAAAATCTTTAAGAACATCGTAGCATCGCTGATCATCTACAGATGGTGCCACTAAATACAACTTATCCCACTTGAGCCATCTCATTATCAGATTAAGGAAGAGTTGCGTCTTACCAGACCCAAATGGACCTATGATAATTGATCTGATAGAATTTGGTAGCGCTGGATGATGCTTGATTGGCTCTTGCTTTCGTGTCGCTGAGATATCAATGGTGTCCATGTTGTGGAAATATAATAAATAATATGAATTTATATTGTGTTCGATGCAGAGCATCCACTCCAACAAGTGGATTAACAACAATAATAACAAGTGTGTAAAATGTGGTACAAGTAAATAAAGATTTATCTCTAATGAAACAGGCGGTGATATCGCTGCTTCACTGGGAAAATTACCAGGGGCTGAATGGGCTAAATACCCAGGAGAAAAACAACTTCATGGATATAATTACTGTGGTCCTGGAACCCGACTTGATATCCGACTTGACGAGAAAGATCAACCAAGACCTGGAAAGTATCCAATAAATGCGATTGATCAAGCGTGCCACATTCATGATGTTGCGTATAAAAATCCAGATTTACAACAACGACATAACGTAGACGTGAAGTTGATTCACACGTTAAAATCTGTAAAAATTAAATCTCTCAGAGAACCACTAGCTAATTGGCTGGTAAGATCTGCGATGAAAGGTAAACTAGTGCTAGGAGCTGGTAATTAATCATAGATAACTATTATAATGGAATAGATTTATTATAGCTCAAGGGGATACTGGAGGGCTAGAGCAGCAATTAGTAAACTTGCTGATGCAGCAAATATCACACATTCTGTTGCTGCACATTGGTTAGCACGCCAGACAATATGGCAAATTTATCTACCACCATCTAAAATAATTCAGTGCGCACATTTTAATGTCAGCGCTCCCAGTGAAGTTCATAAAGGAGATATTTTGTTTTTACTGCATGATACTATTGAAACACGTAGACGTCAATCACGCACATACAAATATGCACTAACTGTCGTTGATGTTGCAAGTAGATATAAAGAAGCAGAACCACTATCAACAAAAACAGCAATTGAGGTTGCATCTTCTTTTGAACGAATTTATCAACGAGGACCTTTGCGATGGCCACAGCTGCTACAAGTTGATCCTGGCAAAGAATTTCTTGGTACATTAACGTCGTTGATGAAACAAGATAACGTCAAAATCAGACGAGGACACACCGCAATTCATCGCGATCAGGCAATCATTGAGCGATTTAAGCGAACAGTTGCTGTGCAATTGTTTGGATATCAATATGCGAAGGAAATATTCACTGACCTTAAGTCCCTGAACAAAGTTCAGGAGGATAAGAGGTCTCGTGAATGGGTTGCAAGACTACCGAGTGTGATAGCTGCGTCAAATAATGAAATTACTCGTGGAACTTTCATGAAACCTATCAACGCGATCACAAAAAAATATACCAGTACAACAACGTGACTCTTTTTCATAGCATCCAGTACTAGGTTATGTGACTGTAAGATATTTATATGAACCTGGTAAACTTGAAGGGGGTAAAAAGGAGCAACTGATCCTATTTGGAGTGTAACCACACATAAAACTTCCAGGGTGGCGGGCCTGAAATGTACAGACTAGATTTAACTGCTCCTCAACGTGGATTTGTACGTAAACAATTACAAATAATACATGAAGATACTCAATTACCACCGCCTTCACTTGTGTGAAAGCAGTGCACCAGAGTCCTGACGTCGATTACACTCAAGACAGATCAACATCACATTTTCGCGTGTGTGGCCTAGACTATTATTAATTCTATCCACGGTAAATTGTCGTGGGTCACTAGAAGGATACTGCCACAACATTACTGTGTTACAGCAAGCACAGTGATTATTTTGTTGTTGTTTCAGCGTCATGATAAACCTAACATCGAGGTCAGTCACGTTTACTTTTTTTGTCAGATCGCTGATAACCAGCTAATTATTTTCTTACTATATCATCACAATTGCTAGAAGTTGTTTCCTGAGTCATTGCGCAGTCTATGATAAACCTCCGTAGCTGAGACATTCTTCTGACTCTCGACACTGATAGATAAACTAAATTTGACAATTCGATCCGATCATCCACACTCCAGATATTTGTATCAGGAATAGTTAATCCTTGCGATGAATGAATCGTTATATCATATCCTGTAGTCCACGGAGTTTTGTCCATCGTTAACGCGCACTCAACAGCACTCACAGGAACCAAAACAATATCATTTAATACAAGCTTTTGTTTCTCGTTAATTGCAGGAATCTCAACTTCAATATTTTTTTGCGTGTATGCGCTGGGCGATAACACAATGTCACAGGTAGATCTGAAAACTTTTCTTCATGTAACAGAAATGATTGTTGCTGAAGTGTATCACGAACTATCCTCCGACTTGCAACTATCAAATCAGCAGGTCTCCACAAATTCCAAAATCATTCATCGTAGTCTCTGGAATTACTGCACGCATTATCTCACATTGAATCTTATCTGGCTGCAGTCTGATTAACTTTTTAAACTGTCTGAGTGGTTCATCAATAGCTCTATGATCATCAAATATTTCCTCATAATAATCTACGAACCTTATAAGCCATTCATGCGGAGATGATCCAAGAACGGGGGGGGGGTGACCATGATCGCCAGATATGATAACAGCAGTAATTTTCGTCAACAACCAATCAAGAAACGTTTTAATACATCTAAAGACACTGTAATATCTCATCCCAGATAATAATTTAAGGGATATATTTTTTAACCCATTCGCTCAGGAGTCCATTCATCTCCCTTCCATCGGAAAAAGCTGTGATAAGTATGAGATTTAACTCCTCGTTCGCTCATTTCTCTGGCAAGCCAGTGAGTTCGAATTCGTACAACCCTATCAAAATTCCAAAATAATACAATCGAAAGTGTTGTTTTACCAGAACCTCCTGGTCCATTGATATAAACTTTTTATATCTGGTCACAGGATTATATACCGATGAAGCAGATGAAAATTTTGACATCTGTTTATTTTTATAATATATTTCCTTAGATTCAACGTCGGCGGATTCAGAATAACTGAGTATTTTTTCTCGCTTTATTCTCCATTCGCATCAGCGCCGATATGTAATTGTTTTAGCAATCCTGCGTATTTTTTATTGATATAAAATGAATCTGTGGCGACTCTAACCGCGGTATCAGGAAATCTGTTTATCATCGATAATAGGCTTATCGAAACGTACGCGAGCATTGAAGATCTTAAATGAGTAAACTGTGGTGAGTCACTGTCAGTGTACCTCACAATTGTACCTAATTTAGTTCCGTCCGATAAGTTAACATTATTTTGACTTATAAATGTACTTCTCTTTGTTGTATCAACAATTATGAATCAAGTTCAGCATCGTCGATAATTATTTTGTACAACGTCGTTTATGATCATATGATCCTCCTTGCGTAAATTTACCAATTATTTTTCTGCCCAGATTTTTTGCAAGTTTATTTTCGAGATCGGCATTGTCCCGATTTTCATCATGGGGCTATTTTTTCTGCTGTGGTAACCAAACTTGTTTCGGCGGACAATATGATATAATTACTTCACTTACAACCAACGATATCAATATTTTTACATCAAGCATATATCGTAATAAAACTTTTGGAGCCAAACCGCGTTCGCTAAAATGTATTCCAAACCAAACAGCGACAACCGGATGAAGGTTTTTCGATGCAAACTCGAATGACTCAATGCATGCAAATCCAGTTAAGTCAAAATCTGGTAAGGGTCCATTGATCGCAACTCTGGTCATCTCGTGAGTTGGATGTCCAAATCGCTCGAAGATATTAGAACATTTCGTCGTGGAGAGATTCTGTCGGATAAATATCTCCATTAGGCCGTACAAACTGATCATAGTTCACAGATTCTTAACTTTGAAACAACCACACGGATACAGGGTCACTCTTACTGATATTTCTGATAATTTTCAAACATATCACCGTTATAAAATCTAACAGTTCGATTTCGTGGAAATATTGTTATGTCCTAAGTCCACGCGTGTGCGTTATGATCAATAATCTCTATCGAAGCTCCATTTTTTATATTTCGATTCGTACAATATCTCTCCGGTTAGTGTCTTCACTCTTTTTGGGAATCTTATTTTTTTTCCAGTTCAGCATCGTCTTTGATGGACGCTCAGGTATATTTAACTGTTTCTGCCCACTCGTTAATTTTTTACGTGTAAGAGCCATTAAACCATTTCCACGCATCGCATTTGTGAAGCGTTCTGTAACTCACTAAGCAATACAATTCAAGTGAGAAAATTTCATCAGCAGGAGGCCATCGACGTTAAGTTTTCATTCAGCGGATATATCGCATAAACAACTGCAGTCACAGGATATGCTCGCTCACAATATGATTTGTCGATACCAGTCAGTATTCTTGGTTTGGACTTTCATTTAACGTGACAATATTTCCAGTATGGTGTAATCGAACAGGTTCACGTTTATCTCGGATAATCCAGGTCTCGCCTACTTCCGCAATAAATTTTATTCTAAATATAAACGTTTGTTCGTGAGTTCGTAGAACGTCAGAAAATTAATAATCGTCGCTGCTCGCTTGTCATTCATTGTAGCATCGACGTTTTGCATAAATCTAAATATTGAGCACACATGAGCCGCACCATCATTGCGAAACTCTCTCTTGGCTCACGGATACGATTGATTAAAGTTTTATTCGTCAAATAAACCAGAGGTCGCCTCGGCGATTTAGAGGTTATCCTGTCAAGATCAAATCTGGCTTTAGAGGGCTTAATCGCAGATAATCTCGCAAATTCCTCCATGCTATAGTCAAGGCAATATATATATATAATGATTCAAGCATAGAATATCTCCAAATGGCTGATGATTGGTTCTGCAATTCCTTGTAATCGGTCTTAAATAAATTAATTCTGTGGACGTCACATGCAAAGCGTGCGACGTGGAGGTCTAGGACAAAAACTGTGTTTTCGATGTGTTGTTGAGGTTAGTTGAGAAACGCATCTGTGTGTAAAATGCGGTGGTAAAAATGCAGAGAACTGAAACGATCTTATGATTAAAAAAATGATGGCGTTGATCTCCCATAAAAAATGACGAAGACTATCTCGCCAGATTTTCACGCTAACAATAAAATAATAATTTAGACAAATAATATTATTATATAAATGGAGCAAAATGAATTTGTGAAGCATCCCATCATTAAAATTATGAGGCATCTCGTGCTGGTTTAATTAGGCACTGTCGACTAAAAAATCCTGACAGTATTGTTAATAATACTGTTATCTCAGATTTAATATTGGGGGAATAAACATATCTTTGTCATAAATTTATCTTTGAATTTTTCCACGGACTAATTGAATTGTGATTGATCATATCAACGGCAGGAATCTTGATAATTCTTTGAACAATTCACGAGCTAATTTACAAAGTCCGAATTGCAAATTTAGTGATACTGGAAAATGTAATAAATTTCAGAGATTGGTCAAATCCGTGAAGATGGAGATTTCCGAAGAAAAAAATTTTCCATCGATAAGTGCAGCTGCCAAATATTTCTATATTTTCCCACCATCAATGCAACGTGTGGCGGAGGGAATATTTAATTCTACATTTTCAAAGTAATATAACCAGCGAATAATATTTCAGTATATCCTGACAGATACCGCCAGTGCTGAATCTACTTGGACTCAACTATAGTTGTCTTTTAATAAAACACTGCAGATAAGGGAGATAACTGTCAAGCGAAGCTTCTCCGGTAGAGTGATTAAAGAGTAGCCTCCCTTGTAGTTGCGTAGCATTATATGCCGACCGCGGATTATTTTTTTTGTGTGTGTGGCTCACGCACTGTGTTTCTTGCCCCGCTTGACTCCGTCAAGGACTCTGTCAGGTATGTTAAACTAAGACTGTCCCTCTCTTTTGTAATGTTACACCCCTTGATTTCGTCTGGGACAATGTCTCTGATAATTCAGGAAAACAAGAGGGAACAGTTAAGCCCCCCCCCCTTGCGAGTAATCCAGGTAAGCTATTTTTTATATTATCATGTAAGATAGCTCCCGAACGACGTCTGGCAGATTTATACGATGTTTGGAAATTGAAATAAATTTGTTCAATAATCCAACCTGCAGTTAACACCATTATACAACAATTGTGATTTATAAACATAAATTGTAAAACACTAAAATACTTCTCTGTTTTTAATGATCGCTTGTAGGAGTTGCCCGTTCTCCAGGTATAGGTAACTTCATAAGATGTTACAGACCTATATTTGTAAGAATGATCCGTGGTCCAGCGCTAACTTGGTGGATTCTTATACTCGAGGTCTATCGGTCCAATTCCGTGACTGGCAAATTTGTCGACGGTGGGGGGTGTTCGTAATTTTCACTAATGGTTGGGGGCTCCAGCAGAAGGAGAAATAAAATTCATGTCGAACACGTGGTGGGTGCTGTTTTGCACTCCCTGGTGTTTGCTTGGGGTGGGGTGTATGCATGAAATTTGAAAACATGAACCCCAAAATAAACAGTAAGAGTGATGAGTTCTAACCTCATGAAGGGTGCCCCATACAAGGACATTCAGAAAGAATGTCAGCCAGAAAGAAAAAAAAGCCTCATGAAGGGTGCCCCATGAAGGGACCCCATGGAACGGCAAAATGCTGACAAATGAAGGAACCCCATGGAATGGTAATCGCTCATCGTTCCTACTGTTTAGTCTTTGTTTTTATTTTAAACAAATATTTATTATATAATGAATTCCGAAAATATTAATTCAATTATTTCTGAGATCAAAAAATTAAATGATGATGATATAGAATTATCAGACCTAATGGATCCTGAAAAAAATCACAAATGATTTTGAAGCGCTACGGTAACGTAGATACAATGAAAGATACACCCTAGCAGCCAAATACAGGTTTATTAATTTACTTCAACTAGCGATGAAACAATCGTTAATTTAATAGATGATGATAAAAATATTGGGAAATTCGTTTCACTCGCAAACGCGACTGAGAAAGTTAGATCAGAGTTATCATGAGAATACGAAACTAAAAAGATCATACGTTCACGTGTGCGACAATTGAAAAAATTTACGGAGACCCTGACAGAGTCCTTGACGAAAGTCAAGAGGGATTGTGAAAGTGAAAGTTGTATTTACTTATTCTGATTCAGATTCAGATTTACATTTTTTTATTCTGACTCAGATTATTGTCTTTTATTCTCAGAAAAATCAGCCAGGTCACGAACGCACATACAAACTGATTGTTAACACTTCATCCCTTAAATCAAGCAAGTGTCCATTCTGGTCAGGAAATCTAAAATGTATCCGTGACAACAGCCGATTATGACACCGTAGATAAACCGGATTTTCGGGTTCTGACACAATTAAAAACCCAGGAGGTACTTCAGGGGTAAATGTGTATAGAATATATCCCTGTTGTGCCTGCCTGGATTTTTGAAGATCTACTTGATAGCTGCTATCGATTGCATCACATACAAGATTGACTGCGATCGTTGATTCAATTTTGACAACACCTGATGATATATGACGACAACCGCCGTCCGGATCATTGTTATATTTGAGAATTCCTGGAGGAGGGGATATTTTTCTTCATGCGGCAATAATCTGGGGATAGTATTCATCGATAATATCATTAACAGTTTTTTTGCGTATCATCAACATTAAGCCATCGCATTTTAAAAGTTGGCAGATCTGCATCTATGATCTTAAAATATGCCAGAAAATTATCCATGTACGTTTTATCTGAAGGTCGACAGATGCTGCCTATCATTATTTCATGACCTCGATGAATTACTGTCTTTATCACAGATTCGTCAAATAATTAAACGTCAGATTTTACTTGGTTCAGATGTTGTATAGTTGTAATGATTTTTTGTTTAAGATCATTATTTGGAAACTCATATATGTACTGGTGAAATAATTGTTGTAATTCGTTACGTGCACGCGTTCTTGTGTTATTTCTTTAGCCACCCCTATATTAGAATATCCATCCTTAATTCTTTATTTTAATTCTTCTTCAGTGTCAGTTATGTCATCGAATATCCATTCGATATAATTTTTGCCATCAACATGGAAAGTCGCACGGAATTTTTCGTTCTTCCATATATTAAGATTTCTACATTCTGGATGTTTTGTAAATTCGAAGTTTGTCTGATGAATAATCAGATCGTTGAGGCTGCGGTGGTCCTTGATGAACAGCTGCTATCTCTGGCCATCCTAACACAGTTCTGATCGATGATTCATAATATCTACGACGTAGTCGGGTGTCGATATTTCTATCGCGGCTGATAATGTTGGCTCATGAACCGTAGTAGCGATTTAGGATTCTTTTCCTGTAATAGATTTAATCCTGCGTTGGAATTCACTATTGATCTATTCTATTTGATAATTACCCGTGGGAATACTAACAACATTCCAGTCTCGAGTTTCATCGGGTTTATTTTTATACGAAAACACTAACGAGTTATTTGCCTGCAACCCACCGAACGATTTTGATCTAATATTTGGCCTGCTGCAATATACTCGCAATTGTGCTAACGCTATTTTTTTGGCTGGAATTGCCGTTGGAAAGCTAACGTTGAACTCAGGATTGGTTGAGCTCACCAATATCATTGTGGTTGTTGGCGGTGTTGTATTAGCGACGATTTGTTCTAGCAATTATTGAGACATTATTATTTACTTCCCTATTTAAATTATGAGTCTTTGTTCCTTGACTCTGTCAAGGGGGTTTGGTTTCCAGTTGCTTCTCAATAAACGTTGATCAGTTGTGCGAATTCCTGATCTGATATTATTCCATCGTTGAGCCCTGATGATATCAGCGATGATAATTTGGCATGCGCGTGACTTGCCGCTGATAGCAACGTTGTATATTCGTATAATGTATCATCCGCGCACGTGGATATATTATTTGCGATGATATTAAGAATAGCAGCAACACCGGTTATAGCTGCAACACCAATTCCTATTACTGGTGCTATTATGTATGTGGCTGATAATGATCCGATTATAGTTGCTGTTTCAGCGACTACGGCGGATGCAGATGATACAATTATGTCAGTAAAACGATACGTCTGCGGTATTTTTTTTTTTTTCTGTATACTCATTAATGACATTTTTCAGTTGGGTCTGCAACAAACACACTTGCTGGTATCTGTAATGTTGCGCTGCAACAACGTCAATCAATTGGTTCATTATATAATTTAAGTAGGTGGTAGTTTAGCAACTAATTCAAGACACCAATAATACAACATGCCGAGCCACTCTTCTTCGGGTTTCACCACAAATGTTCCCTCGTCGTCTTGATCCAATATCACTAACGCAGATCCAGACGAAGTCAGGTCTGAAGAACACCGCGAAATTATGGTGAATATTGTAAATGTTGTAGTTCCGAGTACTGAGATATGCCGGTAACCTTAACGCGATATTTGATGAATTTATTGAGTGGTTCCAAAAATGCTGATCCAGACGTTACTGTATATGCTACATCATCGGTAATCATTTTGATGTCGGAGAGTTTAATATCGATTACTGCTGGACTTCCAAAATTTTCATTAACGGAACTCTTTCTGTTTCTACGAAAATTTGTAAACGCTTGTTCGTGAAAGGAAAATTCAGATCTAAATGTGGCCAATCCATCATTGATCGCCATTAATGAGGTCATCATCGGAATGTTGCTATCGTTGACGTATTTCCTCGTTGCAGCGTCATCATTTGATTCTGGTTCTCTAAGACCAGTAATTTTATTTTTAGCCATATTGAGAGAACCAGTCATTGTATCACCGGCGGATAGTAAACGATCATTGATCTCAGTTCTTATCGTGTTGTTCTTGCAGTCTACGTATCTTTTTGTTGCCACATCATCGTCTGATTTTGGTTCGCTCACATTCATAATTGTATTTCTGCTTATGTTGATATCGCCATACATAATGTCTCCAATTCTTCTGATGCGTCCAGCAATTTCCCCCATGAGTGTTAGAATTTATTCCTCCGAGTTTTTAATTTTGCCGTTCTTAGTAAATACCACTAAGTTATTTTCTGTCGCATCTGGAACTCGTAGAATAATATCTGTCAATGGGATATTGATCGTCTTCGATCGTCCTTGTTGTTCCTGAAAAACAACTCCATTTTGGTCCACATCTACGAGACACAAAAGATTGGCGAGCTCATTCCTGACTTGGTCAAGGGTTGCATATTTGGATAAGTCACCTTGGGCTTTGAGACCCCGAGAAGATCTTCCGTAAATATCTACCATTGTATATTCACTAAGACCTGTTTTAAAACGACGGTGGACGGCTATACCGTCTGGTGGTATACTCGTGCACGACTTTATGAGGATTCGTCGTTGACGATGTCAGAGACCTAGACACAGCGTGGAGTACAGCGAGTACTTCACGGGCCACATACTGGCGGATCAGTAATTGTCTATGTTGGTAATGTTGAATACCAGACAGGAGTGCTTTGCACTGTGCTGACATATTTTAAAAATTCATTCGGTGGTGGCAGTTCATACGAATCAAAATAAAAAATTCTATGTGGATCAATCGCATATGTAACCCAGTGAGTACCTGGACCAGAACTTCCATCGAGATTAATGATACCAGTTTCAACACGGTTTGGTTGTTTTGGTAATTGATCACGCATAAAAACATCTCTGAAGTTTTTTATATTTAATATTTTAGCAGCATCAAGTAAATCAAAATTGGACATGGGAAGTATCAACAAAGTTTCCCGGGCAGTCTTAGACCTTTTCCCATGGATTGACCGTACCATGAATGAGGGGCTCCTGGCAGTCTTAGACCCAGTCCCCGAACGGATCGACTTTTTGTTTGGAAGTGTATAGTCCTTGGCCAGTTGCTTTCTTTAATGACATCACAGCAGCATTTTCAACAGCACCAAGTGTAGCTGCTTTTGCAAGAGCTGGGGCTGCAGCGGCTATCAACGCTAGTATAGCTGCAAGAAGTGGAAATATACCACCCATCTTGATTGCGTCTTTAATGGCACCCGTAGAAAGATTAAGTCGTACACCAGTCGCTGATCGTTTGGCTTCATTGAAGTGCCTGAGTTGACGTTCTGTCAGAGATAGTTTATTTTGACTACCTGGGATCTGTTCTGATTTCAGAAATATTTTTTTATTCCACAGTTTCTTTTTGATACTGATTGTAGCTTTTTAATCTGACCAGGAATCAGACTGACACTAACATGATGATATGACATTATAATATCATGAGCGATTTAATTACAAGTTTTCCACTGGGGCGTCAATGATTCTCATTCGTCCACCAACACCTTCAAGCAACATTGTTTTATCTGAGAGTATAACAGCGATTGCTCTGTAATTAGCAATAGCTCCTCTTGCCACACGAGCTCGAAAGTGTATATCAATGACAGATTGTCTAAATAAATCAAGGTGTTCCAGCGAAAAGTAGTAAATCGGATACAGCGTTGTAAAATCTAGTTGTGATATTTGTAGACCAGAATCAATATTTTGATCACATGCCATGAATGTCATTAGACGATGATATGCACGTGCAGCATGATTATTTTCAAAATTCAATAATATATCCTCGGATGGTTCTTGATGTCCATTTATTCTCAGTGAAACTTCAATAACACCTAGTTTTGTCAAATATCATTATACTGTGTGTCTGTGAGTTTATTCGTGCAGCATCTTGGAAAGCAACGAATAAATGTCGTGGTGCAGAAACACCTTGCCGTGATGCTATCTGCCATGTGAATAAACTGTTACATATATGTAATTAAATTGCTTGTGTGTTAGTTTTAAAATTCTTTTTTATTTTAATTTTGTTTCATTGCATTTCATTGTAATGATTATTTTCACGGGATTTGATATTTTTTCCAGTAAATTCTGTTTGTATAGAACGCAAAAGGTGTTACATTAGCACAATTTTGAGCTCAATTTGGTTCATAGATTTTGTAAACATCGAGTGAAGACGACTAGCTATTGCCAAGGTCATTTCGGCCCGCATGTTAGCTGAACTATAAACAGTCTTTCTTTTTTTAAAAATATATTTTCAGTGTGAGAATTTGGTTCTTAGATAGGGCTATTGTAGCTACGTGATAATTGACATTTATTTATTGCGCTGTTCAAATGTTAAGAGACCACGTGACCCATCACGCGGCACTGGGATGATGTTTTAGTTGGGTTTAATACTCATTCTTATAGCATTCCAGTCAGTCGTATTCTTAACACCTTGAAGGTACAAGGTGTTTATATTGCTGAAGCCAGATTGTTTGAAATTCATCTGTTTTTTGGAATTTAATAATTTATTCTCTAGAAAACTAAACAAGTAATTTATATTTATAAAAGTTCTGGGAGAAAGAAATTCAGTGGAAATTTATTCTGGAGTTTAACGGAAACATAAACTGTGATTCATTCGAGGATCTGTTACCATCAGTACAGACATCATCTGACGTCATCGCCCCCATATTGGAATTTCATCGAGATTCAAACCCGGATTCAGTTAGAACGGTTTAGTGATAGGACTTATATTTTTTCAATCTTAGGATTAAAGTTTGGATTATATTCACAAATCGTAAGTCCTATTTCCTATTTTTATATTGTTTTACAAAATGTAATGGACAACGTTTTGGCATCCGAAAATTTCATCAGTAGGCGACGTGCCACTTTATGGTACTCGATGGTGACACTTCGTTTAGTTTTGTCCAAGGATTTGCCAAACTACGCATTGAATTTGGAAGCAGTCGTGTCCACAAGATGTTGACCGTTAAAGTAATAGCCTGCAGGACTCTTCATCAGATAGATGTACTGTGGTGTATCGGGGGACACTGGTCGTTTCATAGAGTCATCCACAGTTTCGTTTTCTTATAAATATTGTTGCACTTGGTCGTTCAGAACTTCGACCTCAAAAGTGTTTTGATTTTCAGTGATGGTTTTGATTTGTGTAGGGTGAATCATTTCGACTAAAGCCACTTCCCAATAGGCTTCGTGATCTATTTGGATGTCCTGAGGTAATTTGGCCGTGAAATAGCACAAAGTTTTGTGAGGAAACACACCAATGGAACTGTCACTGGGTAAAGTTAAGTAAAATTGGTTACTCATAATTCCAGAGTTCAGCTGTCCGAGGGGTCACTCGAGGTCAGAGGAGTGTCAAAAAGAGGATTGTTGTTATTGTGACTGTTGGGAGGGTGACTGACATTGGTCGCAAGACTTCCGTTGTTACCGTTAGAGTATTTCAGGGAAGGATTGGGGAGAAGGTAACCGATTCAACTACTCAGTAAAATGGTCCACAGTTGTTTGTCTCCTTGTTGCAAACTCACATTGGCAGTGGCAGCACCGATGATAAAATACACCACAAAGATCTGGCAGAAAAAGTCGATTTGCGTTTTAGGCACACTTTCTCCACACCACATCCACAAGGGTTGCTTTTGTAGATCTTGCAGAGAAGAACTCGGAGAAGGTGTGGTCACTGTGGTGGTTGAGGATGTGTTGAAGGGCATGATGGTCATTTCTTTTTATAGTCGATGACTTGCGAAGCGTCGATCCAAGAGTCAACACTGGGAGGATATCCTTTCCAACGTACTTTGACTTCCTTGACACTTCATTTTCCTACTTTACGGGTTCTTTGACCGAGAATGCTTTCGATCTCGTACACTTCGTCTTCTTTTTTGGTCACTCGATGTAACTCGGACAAGTAGAACGTTTCTTTCAACACTTCCCCGTTATGTCTTCAATTTTATAGACGGTAAGATGACGGCCACGCATTCGTCCAATGATACGAAACAATTCTGTGGCCCACTTGGGTAAGTAACCTTTGTCGAAATGGCTTTTGGTTTTGCCAATGCGCACCCAATCTCCTGTCGTCAACACTCCACCTTTCTTGGGGACAGTCACAGTCGGGGACGTACCAAACAGGCGCTCAAAGACGGTCACTTCGGAGGCACAATCGATGCTTCGATGTTAAGATTGGTTGTACGCTTTGACCAGGCGTGGTAAGACGCCAATGTACGAGAGAGTGTGTTGATGCGTAAAATATTTCCACATGCGTTCTTTCAAGGTGCGTTGAAAACGTTCCACGATGTTGACTTTGTTTCTGGATTCTGGGTGACGACAAAATGAATGTCTCGTTTCTTTAATTCTTTTTGGAAAGGATGGTTCAGAAATTCGGTACCTTTGTCAGTTTGCCATCGAAGAGAGTGATGGCCACTTTGTTTCAACACCAGTTTTAGGGCTGGCACCAACTCAGTGCTCATTTTGGAAGTCAATGGCACGACCCAGGCAAGTTTGGAAAAGACGTCGATGACACAAAACAAATATTTGTAAATTGGCTTGCCATTGATGATCGATGCCCTCCACTCATGTGCGATTTCTGGAAACTTTTCGTCGAATGGGTTTGTGTAAGGTGTACGTGATTTGTTCTTGTAACCATCGTTGCACTTCAGGTAAACGGACACTTCAGTCGGATTTTGGCAGCACGATACAATTTCTGAACTCGTCCGTATCCCGCAGGATGTGATGGATAGCAGTAAATGCTGACTTACAAATTCTCCATCAGAACTCTCTCTTTAATAAGTCACCCACTCTTCACTGATGCTACTCTGCATGAGGTGAGGTGGTGGTTTGGAAACGGCTTTACGTGTCCGACGTGCTACCGAAGTAGAAGTCGACGGAAGTGGTGGTGGTAATGGGATGGCTTTTGCCTTGCTTTTTTTTTACTCTTCTGGTTTCCCTTCTTTCTTTTTCACTTCTGTCGAAGGAGGAGTGGAGATCATCCTTTTAACCCAAGCTTTGAGTTCTTCTTGTTGGGGTGTGGGGGATGGGGTCAACAAGGACGCTGTAATCTTACTAGGGATGGGAGCCTCTGACGGTGTTTGAAAGACTTCTCTTGCCTCTACTTCCTCCGGCATCCGTGGGGCTGCGTCTATCTTGGTCACTGGGGGTGGTGGTGGTGGTGATGGACTTTCATCAGGGTCTTAAAGTCTTTCAGAGTCGGTCGAGCTGTTTCGTCGAAGGCTTTCTGGTGAAAGAGTTGAAGTCATTGCAACAGCTGACCGTACCGTTGCGATTTTTCCGTTTCTGACAAGTCGCTGCGATCCATCAACAATTGCAATTCGTGTTGTAACTGGGACATCTCAGTCAAATGAGGATTGGGAGGTAAATGCGGAGTGTGTTGTTCTTGCCAACGATGGAATTATATCCATCGTTTGTAAGGCACTAAAGTCAGTTTTCGTCCTTCCATCAAATTCCAAAGGTCACGTCTGATATCTTTTGACCCCAAATGTCCCTTTTATCTTTTTGATCCTTTTTTATCTTTGACCTATCCTTTGTGAAGCAGCTCCCATCACGAGTCCTGTAATCATTGTTCTCAATACTCCTTTCACCAAGGGTGCTAACAACTGGTGCACAAATCCTCCGCGTTGCACGAACATCTCTGTTTTTGGCTGATGGGTGTTTTCTTTTGGACCATTTGGTGAAGAACGTGTCGCTGCTTGGCTAAGGATTCTTTCTGATGACGAGACAAAGGTATCGTTCCTTTCAAGACATTCAGGCAACATTCGCACATGGTATCGACGACATCTTTGGAGGCGGTTTGAATGAGTTGTTTTCGCATGGGTGGAGGGATGTCGAAAGAACGGACGACACGTCCCAATGCTTGGCTAAACTAGGAGGCAGTCCTTTCCTTTTCTTTCCTTTGGGGGTAGAAAAGGGACTGTCCTTTTCTTTTACTTTTTCCTTTTTGGACAGGAGAACGGCGATGGTGATGGTTTGCACTTCTGGCGGGTGACATGTTTCTGCGTTCAGGAGTACAAAAACACTGATACCCATCGTTTGCTCAGGTCTTTTTTTTATAGTGGTGGAATGCATCGCCACTGATTGTCAGTCCATCGTATCATCATTATGGCAGATGAGGGGTTCGCAACGGACTAAATCGGGTCAGTTCTTGCTTGGATAAATCCAGTAAACTCTGTAACATGCCCTATCTTTGTTGGACTTTAATTTTGGGTTGCAGGTACTTGTTATCAGCTGCCTCAGCAGCTAAAGAGGAGGAGGGTGTCACCGCCGGAGGAGAAGTTCCTGGAGACACTGGTTTCCATTTTTTCATCAAATTAGGAAGGACGTGTGTCAAATTGGGTGTGGCTGGCATCACAAGCAATGGGGAAGTGGAAGAACCTGAGGCTACTGGAGTCGCAGTCACCGTCGTTGCAGGTCGTGGGTTGAGGGTGTAAGGTTGCGTCGTGGTTGCAATGTCTCTCTTATGGGTAGAAGCTGATTTCTGGGATCATTTTTGGGGACTTTTCTTTCTCTGGGGCTGTGACCTGGTCTTGACACCACTGCTCTTTTTCTTCTGGTTACGTTTGGTTCGGGGATTGGCTTTTTTCTTGGGTGTGACTTTTAGGGCAGTAGGATCCCATTTTAAAAGGGAGCAAATGATGACACCTCCTAGAGAACCGCTACCTCCAGGTTTCAAAATAATTTGCTTTTTTGGTTTGAGTGTCGTTGCGGGGATCTGCCAGTTGTGTCGAGGCTAATTTTGTTTCTCTCAAAAAAGAGTTTTGTTATGTGCAACCTGAATGATATCTTGAAGTAACTGACGCGCTGTCACCGTAAACCATCGTAAGACTTCTTTGAGACTGGCTTCTAAGACACGAGCACGTATTTGTGGATTTTTTCGCGACTGACGCTGTACAAGGCACGATTCAATTTGACTGGAAGATGAGACTGAAGGGACGTCATGTTGACGATGTGTGAGACAGACTAAAAGTGTCCGAGGTTTTTATAGATTTTTTTTTTTTTACTCGACGGGGACGTGTACACGACAGGCCCTCCGTCTTGGCACCAGTGGTGAAACAAATGGGTACGAAATCGCATATAATCGGGGGTATTGGGTTTTAAATCCACGAGTAAATAGGCGTGACGGGCTTGAGTGGCATCGTCGTACGCATGAGTCAGCCAAGGTGTTCCGAACTGTTTGGCTAAGACTTGCACTTGCGATTTATATCTAGAACTTTAAAAAAAAAAAAAACATCACGTAATAAACATTGAGACTGATGGTGCGATGGACTTAACTTTGTTGAAACAAATTTTGGGTGATGTAAATGACACTGGCATTACGATGATGCCCTTTGCGCGTAAGCCAAAGTTTAATTTCTTCTTCGTTTTCTCCTAATATGTCGTCGAAGATGACCAGATGAGTTTGACTGGTGTCAGACACGATCTCGTCGTCTTCGCCAGGAATGCCTTCCACAAACACGATGGAATCGCCTTGACTTTCTCGCAGGAGACTGTAAGCCGATTGCCACGCTTTGTAACACCACACGATACGTTGAGGTGGACGATCGATCAAATGATTTTTGTGTTCCATCAAACGTTTGACAAATTTGTTTTTGCCTGAACCTCTCGGTCCAGCAATTAACATATTAAAGTATGGCGAAGATAGAAGGCCTCCCAACTAGCATGATCTAACTTTTCATCGATGGCTTTGAAAGTGGAGGAAGAGGGAGCAGAGACAGCAGAGGTAGCCATAGTGAAGGTGATGTCACTTTTGAAACGAACACAGACAAAACAAGAGTTTTATACTTTTGTCAGGACACGCTTATTCCAAATGTTTAAAACTGAACAAGAAAGCCAATAATACATAAAAGCCAAATGGTACATCGATAAAATACACATCAAAACGATCAAAGTGGAATATAAAGAAGTCACTGAACAACATTTTGTTTGTGACGAAGGTGTGGTGCCCTAGGGACACTGGGAATGTTCTTAGTGTCTCTACACTTGACACAGTCAAAGAGGTGTCCTCCCGGATTGGCTTTTTGGGGGTGTCCATGTCAATGATGGTCCTGTCCTGAATGGAGTGGTTTTCCTCAGTGTCGGGTTCTTCTGGCACTGCAGTTAACACAGGTTTAAAAGTTACTTATTTCTATGAACGTTTGAAGTCATTAACCCAGATCTTTGGTATAGTTTGCCATTTCTTTTGTCCAAGCTTCGAAACCAAAACTTTTCCAGTCACATACATCTTGCCAGTAAGGGTGTAAGTCACAAGCTTCGTTGACGAATCTTTTTTCCTTAGAGGTAGAGAAGTATAGAGATTAAAGCGCAAGACTTTTAACAGACTGAGTCTCTCGTGTACATTTAAAGGTACCACCCTGATGGGTTTTTTTTGTTTTTTTTTTTTGTGGTAGGTACAGATCGTAAAGAGACCACAAGGAATCGGCTGATAAACGAAATCCCAGAAAGGAAGTCACTAAGACACACACCACACGTCGACCCCAATTCAGTGGACGCAATTCCAGTAATAAGTGTTGATAATCCTTCACAGTCTGAATAGTGTCATTGACTTCCTTTCACGGTATTTGTTGTACCACGACTGATAAAGGTTGTGGCATGAAGCAAATTTTTATATCCTCTTTTGTTAAAGGCAATAAATGTACTTTTTGAACAGAAGCGGTTTTATTTCAGTACCGTACTAAAATTGTTTAGTCACTAACTCACATACCACACGCCGCACAGAAGTTTCTTCTTCAACCAAGGTTTGTTCGTGTAAAATATTTTGTAAATCCTCTATCTCTTCTGTCGGAATTCGATGTACTATGGTCACCTTGTAAGCAGAATGAATGGTATTCAAAACTTTATGAATCTCACGTGATTCATCAATGTCAGTCCATTGGAACACTTTGAAATGAATTAATCCTCTGATACCATTCAGGTACCAGTGGTTGCAACATCTGTAACGTAAATGATGCAATTGTTCCTTGCGTTTCACTTGTATTTTGACAAAGTCTTGGTAAATGCGTTCTCTCAACTCCACAGGAAAACCGCGAATGTTCTCTTGTAAATTATCCATGAAGAGATTACTTCGGTCCCACTAAAGATAGGTAGTGACCGTGCGGAGACCATCGAGCATGTTCAAGTAAGCGGAGTCTTTCTGCTCCCACTCGTGTAGTGATACACCGCAACTGAAGCACTTGATTTTGTCACCTTCACCCTAGTAGATAAATCCGGCTCTGGCTAATTCTTCGGGGGTAGGTCCTCCCAGATATTTAGGCCACTTTCCTCGGAAGGTTTGGAATCGACTTTCAAAGGCGCAGTATTGAGGCAAACGCACAGGGAAGGAATATTCTTCTTTCACAGGCTCATTCCGATGACGGTAGGATGAAATCCGCAGTAGTTTATTCAGGGTTGGATGACTTCCGGAGAGTGGTAGTCGCATGGTTTCCCCACGTGGAGGATGACATCGACCATGAAAACTAGTAAAGAGTCCACGATAACGAGTGGCATCGCTTTCGCATCCATCAGGTTTGACACGCACAACATCACTTTCCGTGGTAGGTATGGTAGTAGTAGTCATAGCAAAGTTTCCATGATATGATACTGAATCGCTGAGGTCACAGCGTACGGTATCCCTGCCATCACAAGGCACAGCATCACACTCCACTTGAGAATCATCGAACTTGAATGGTGTTGTCTGTTTGAAAGAATTCATCTTTCTCGCTTAGCGTTTGTAGATACAATGAACTATCGGTCTTGGACTTTGCCCCTAATTTTACTAGTCGTAATGAACTCTCGAGCTTGTACATCTTTCCTTTCTTATGTCTAGTTTTGGAAGTCTTCCTTTTTTCTTCCTGGACAACGGTACTACCTTCTCTAAGGTACCGTCATACCTGTACCGTAGTGTGATGGGTGGAAAGATCATAGAAAGGTAAGGACAGTGCGGAGACCATCGAGTATGTTCTAGAACAGCTGAATCTTTATAGATACATCGATCCATACGCAACCTCAGACCACAACTGAAATACTGTATTTCGTATCCCTGTCCAGTCGCAGGTCCCAAGTAGACAAATCCTGTTCTAGCTAAAACATTCGAAGTAGGTAATCCTTCCTATCCGTGGGCGATTTTTTTAAACGTTTCCTATCGACTGGCACAATCACAATAGTCAGGCAAGAAGACAGGAAAATTGTAAGGTTTGAACTTGGAGATCTCAGCGGGTCCCTCGATCGATTCTTGCTATGTCATTCTTCTTGTTGGTGGCTATCGTCTTGGAACGATTTTCATACAAGTGTGTCCGTACGGTACAGTGAAGTGGTTGGGAAGTCGCGCTCGCTTCTGGTACACAATTTGACACACTTTTTCCAAAGGTCGACTGACGATTTGGTGTGTGGCTAAACGTACAATCTTGTGAGGTTGGTAGTTGGTCACTTTAAAATCTTGATCCTTTCCAGACTGCAAGGCTTCTTTAAATACCCCACTTGACTGGTGCGATAATTGAGGGACAATCAAAAAATATTATTGTGTTTGTATTTGTGTGTTTTTATGTGTGCGCGTACGTTTCTTGGTGTGTGTGTATTTGTGTGTTTGTATGCGAGCTCGTACTTCTGTTTGTTTGTGTGTGTGTGTGTGTGTGTGTGTGTGTGTGTGTGTGTGTGTGTGTTTGTATGCGTGCGCGTACGTTTGGTTATGTGTATATTTGTGTTTTTATGTGCATACGTACGTTTGTTGGTGTGTATTTGTGTGTTTGTATGCGAGCTCTTACGTTTGTTGATGTGTGTGTATTTGTACGTTTGTATGCGAGCTCGTACGTTTGTTGGTGTGTGTGTATTTGTGTGTTTGTATGCTACGTTTGTTGGTGTGTATTTGTGTGTTTGTATGCGTGCTCGTACGTTTGTTGGTGTGGATATTGTGTGTTTGTATGCGTGCGCGTACGTTTGTTGGTGTGTATTTGCGTGTTTAAATGCGTGCTTGTACGTTTGTTGGTGTTTATATTTGTGTGTTTTTTTGCGTGAGCGTACGTTTGTTGGTGTTTGTATTTGTGTGTTTGAATGCGTGCTCGTACATTTGTTGGTGTTTGTGTGTTTTTATGCGTGAGCGTACGTTTGTTGGTGTGTATTTGTGTGTTTGTATGACTGCTCGTACGTTTGTTGGTGTTTGTCCACCTTATTTTAATTTTTTACGTACAATTATTCAGTTTTCGCGAAGGTCGATATGAGTTTAAGTAATTTCAGTACTACGTTAAGTCTTGGAAAATTTTTAAAAAATTTATTTCTGGATTATTTTCGGTCTCCGCTAAAGTCCGGCACACTTTCAGAATTTAGTGCTACACTTTGTCTTTGCCATTTCTGACAACCGAAACATCTGGCTAGTTGTCAGTTTCCATTCAAGTCCGCTAAATTTTTCCGAAATTTAGTGCAATATTTTAAGTTACGGCAATCTGAATACAATCTTCCGGAGTTTTTCTCAGTCTCCACTAGAGTTTGTGGACATTTTGGTAATTTTGTTACTATTTTTAGACTAAACCAGTGTAATCTACTGTTATGGGATATATTTAGTCTCCGTTAAATTCTGGGACAATTTCGTAATTTTAGCGTTACTTTTAGTCACGGCCATTTGAATATTAATGTTCCAGATTTTCTCTGTCTTCGCTAAAGTCCGGGGCAATGTCGTAAATTTAGTATTATTTTTAGAATCTAATGTTCCGGGATATGTTTAGTCTCCGTTAAATTCTGAGACAATTTCGTAATTTTAGCGTTAAATTTAGTCACATCCATTTTGGCGTTGGTCTTTTCCTTGATTACTGCTATTTGTAGCATCATTATAATTATGCAAATTTATGAACATCGCCAACATAATTTCAGGTCTAGGTAATGGTTTTTTTACAAATCTTGGGTTTGTATTTGTAATGTCTGTCTCTGTTGTATTTGTCCCTACCTAGAGTAGCCAGTATTCAGGTCAGCCCCTTGCAACATTGTTGCCAGTGTTCCGCCCGATTGAGGTCAGCCACTTTCAACATTGTTGCCAATATCCAGTACCATGACGTCACCCCACCCGCTCCATTCCTATTGTCCCTTCACAAACCCAACGTTTCCTTGTCCCTATACAGGTCCAATATTCCCATGCTAAATTCCCATTGTCCCTAGTTACACCCAGGGTTTTGTCCATATTAAATTCCCGTTGTCCCTAATCACACCCACGACCTTTTTGACCGGGATTTCCATTGTCCCTAAACAGACCCACTACACTACTATCATTGACTTGGCTAGACTATGGTAGTATGGTAGCTGTTTGAATGTCGGCAGGTCTTTTGGGGGGCAATAGCTCACAATATGTGGGAACTTGGTAAGTTGCCAATAATGGCGTGAGAGGAGATGGGCAAAGCTCAGCTGGCAGAGGCCAGAAACTTCTTTCATTGATGCACAGAGGACGGAGTCGGATAAGTCAGGAAGATACGGGCCATGAACACGACTCTTCAAACATGGTAGGAACGGATAATACAGACACCTCCTGCAATGCATATGATGAAGCTGAAACTGGCAAGAAGGGCGATGAACTCTAGATTGGTGTGTCTGGCCAAGATGTGGCACTGTTATTTCAATATGTTTACAGAGCAAATTGTCAATGGTGTGGGAATGATCCTGAGTATATCCGGGACTGGAGCATCACCAAAGACAGTACTGAATCATGATAGAATGGGACCAGTGTTGTCCTTGTATTGGTCCACAATACTTTAGGGAGGCCAGTACTGGAAAAATATGAGGCTTCTTTTTATTCCATGCTGATGCATGGTTAATTTGTCTTGCAAAGATGGTTACCTAAGGCAGGTGACTGAAATGGCACTGGCATGTATATTGTAAGACTAAGGAAGAATAAAATGTGAATTCTTCATCTATGATAAAGGAGAGCAAGAAATATATATATATATATATATATATATATATATATATATATATATATATATATATATATTACTTTTGTGAGAAAACTCCTTTAACCTGCTCAGATAGTAAAAAGTGGTGTTGCAAGTTCTCCAAAAGGTGCATGCTTCCCAGCATGCTCAGAAGTATTAACTTGTGTATGGATGGGATTTAGTGCCAATTCCTCAATCCACAGGGAGATCACTCTCTTCTGACTTCTGCCTAGGTTGGCAGGTGATTCTTTGCACTTTTGTTGCTAGCAAACAACTCGAGAGGGGAGTTAGGAATCTTAAGGCATTTAATGTATTATGATCAGGTAATTGTAACTGAAAAAGACACAAACTGATATTCTGATGCCAGAAATATCTCTGAAAAGACATGGTTTCTAGTTATGATGGCATCAGAACCCAAGTGACTGGGGTGGCTATGACCCCATCCACCTCTTTGTTGTTGTTGTGCACATCATGATAATATACCATCTTGACAACCCAACCAACTTTACATTTTGCCTACCCATGAGAAAGCCATCCCAATCAAATAAGAGACCCAAGTGAGCCTAATGTCTCTGATTTGAGTAGTTGACACATGACAGCTTGTGAATGTTAGCATGTGAATGCTAGGCATCCCTATATTTACACACAGTGGAGGAACTGTGCACAATATGTATAATAGTCAATGATGCACTAACAACACTTGCTTTTTTTTCAACATTGTTTAACTGATGTTTATATTTCCATTAAGTATAGCTGACTACCTGTGACACCTATTTTTATTGTCATCAAAAGCCTTATGTTTATGTTTATCACTCACTTGCGATAGAAAATCTTGCCAGATTCACCCCAAAAAGGACAATTTACATTATTCTTAAACATTTTCTTCACAAAAACGACATATGTACCTTAACAGCCAGTTTAAATTTTTTTTTTAAAAAACCCAAACAAACAAGCATCTTCATGTTGATTATACATTAGGACAATAAAAAAATTTTCAGAAGTGTCTTATAGTTTCAAAATGAGTGTGTTCATGTGTCATTAATATTACACCAATCCATCTAACATGGAATACATTATTTAACAGTCCAAACTGTAGCACTGTAATTAATTAACAGCAGAAGTTGGATGACTGAACAATTGATTATTGATATAATCTGATTATGGTTCAGAAAGGTGTTGTTTATATTACATAAAGCCATCTGACTTAAGCTAGAGATTTGTATTAAACTGCCTCATGTGTAGCCCAGCTATTAACAAATAAGTTTGATAATCGATTGATAAATGTCTTCAAAAACTGAATTAAGTTTACTGTTAAAATGAATAATAATGTGGGAAAATTGACATGATTCCGAGACTAAATTTTCTGTTTCTCTTTCCCAGTCCTAGGTGCATGTGTGTGTTGACAGACAAGGCCACCAGGCTGTCCTTACCTTGAATTCATCTGCTGCTGTAGTTATCTGGCTTTGTTATTTCCCATCCCCTCAAAGGAATGTGGGACACATAGATTGTATTTTGAGACGATTTTGAACTGACAATACTGTAATAAAATTGATAGTTTTTTTTATATTGTTTTCATGATGTTAAGAGTGCAAACACTTGTTTAAGCACCCTACTTTAATCCTTCTCATTCACTATTTGTTCTGTCTGTCTTTTTATGCTATTCTCATTGTTAATCTTTAGATCTTTTCTGAATCATGGTTTATGTAAAACAATGAAATTCACTGTTGGCTACAATCTGGTATCTTTCTGCACATGTAACACTCACCAATCACAACCATCTCTCTCTCTCTCTCTCTCTCTCTCTCTCTCCATTCACTTGCTTGCATTATAAAGGAGGTTGTCCTTACCGTCCAGGGACACTGCCATTGAATGCATAACTTGAAACGCAATGGCTCTGAGATTAAGGCATTGGATTCGTCACCAGATAGAATGGATCTATTTCCGCCATTTGATCATTCTGGATTATTTTAAGGCCACATGTTTCTTTGCTCCTAGTTTTTCAAACTTAATGTATTTCAGGAGGAACACATACTGGGCTATTTTTTTTTCTTTATTAAAAACTAAAAACACAAACAAAAAGTTAAAACTATTTTGAATGTGTGAAATATTTTCAAAATAGTGCACAGTACAAGTCATGTGATAACATAAATGAAAAAATGTATCCACATTTTTAATATGACAATACTAGCAACAGTTAAACTCAATTTACCAACAAATCAACTTAGAGGTGGTCATGTTTTAGTAATAACTCTGCAAATAAATTTATAAAGTTGGTCATGGCAATCACAAGAAACATGTTCATCCTAAAACAAAATCTTTCTCTTGCACATACTATATTATGTAAAGAAATTCTCATACTTAGATACCTCTCTTGGAGTGCATCAGACACTTTTAGTTCTTCAGCATTGAGCCTATGTTGCATTATAAACAAATTTTAATTTTTTTTCCCACATTACAGTGATTTATTGTGGACAGCTCCAAGTCCTTCACAGCTGGTTAGATCTTTTGAGCTGACCCCTCATTAACATTCTATATATCAGAAGGTTTAAGTTAAAGTACCAAAAGCAAACAATATTTACTAGTTTTGACAATATTAGAGTATTGTTGATTTTAATTAAATCTCCAAGTTTTGAAATATGGGTATTTATAGCTCTTTTTGTCACAGGTTAAGATTTTAATGTGTTTGAGTTGAGAATTGAGAATTACTCATTATAAACCTCTCCTTTCAGTCGATCACAATAATTCACTGGTATTTTACTAACTAATTTTATAAACATAATTATATCATGAAATTATCACCTAAGATTGTTACTTATTAAAATTATTACATGTTAAATTGCTGTTTTTCTTTAGTTTAAATTACAACTTTATTAAAACTATTACATGCTTAATTGCTATTTTTCTTCAGTTTAAATTACAAATCATTTATGATACACCATGAAATCTTATTTTGTAAATTAGATTTTAAAAGTATGTTTTTATCTTTTTTCTATATGAGGCAGAACTCTGCACAACTCTAGACTTGTGACTCTTAAATGATCTTATCATATGTTACTTCTCTTGCTTCTTAATAAAGAACAAGCAAGTACCAGTAGTTGACTGGAGTCAAGATTTTTGTGGGGACAATGGACGAAACACTAGAAATTCAATACTGGGTGAATAAAGGATAGTATTCAGATAACAATCATGTTTCACTCAAGGACAATTTTTTAAAATTGTAATGTTTATGGCAATTCCTGAAACACTTTATGGATCCAGTGGAAAAAATGCAAAATGTTAATGAAATTGCATTCCTATGAAGGGAATGAGAAAAATTAAATGTAGAATCTGTTATAAATTTAGAGATTTTAAAACTAATATGTTAATTTTTGTAAAAAAAAATCAAACAAAATCTCTTTTCTGTCATTTGTAAATCACCCTTTACTCATTGATAATTAGAACTGAACTCTTTCCAAAGAATTTAATAAAAATCCCATTTTAATTCTTTCAATTTTATGTCAAACATGTCCAAGATGATTGGATAACAAAGGTTATTGGCATTTACAAAAGAAAAATATGACAATATTGGCACACAGGTTATTCACATCACAGGCACAATGAAAAAAATAATTAGTAAATAAGATACAAGGTATACATCACATAAATAATAATAGATAAACTTCTGGCTCTTCAGTGGTATTTTACACTGCACTGCACTCTAACTTTCTTATACAATAAACATGGGTGAACTTTTATTTTAAAAGAAACCATCGCTCAAATTTTAAATACAAACTCGGTTTGCATTTTGATGTACTGGCAAAAGAAACAAATTTAAGAGTTAGATCATATATTTTATACAATTAATTTAAGTTATATAAAAAACATTACCATTTACATATTAATTTTCATTGTATGTTATTCAAAAAGAAAGCAATAGCATTAAAGAGATACAATTATTCTCAAAAGGAAAACGTCTTTATAATCTATAAGCACTAATGTATTTCTGGTCCTGTTTTCCTTGTCAACAAACCAGCCGGCTACTGGCCTGCTCAAAATAGGGACAGTGGGTGTGGTGTCACTTGGATGCGATTGACAGGGCTTCTAATTCGCTTTGGGCATTTTGGAGGCAACTGTGTGCCAAGAGGTGCTGGAGAAATCATTTTACCTCGAAGACTGGTGAAGGAATTCTCAAACAGCAATTGCTGTTCAACTGTTTTCTGATAACCACCCAGGTACCTGATTTTGTCGTCATCTGAAAGGAAAGAAAAGCAGCTGCATCAGAACTGGAAATGCCCTCCTTTGATGTGCCAAGAAATAAGTGTCTTAACTTTTTCTTGAAATCATATGTGGAATGAAAAGAAGACATCCTTTTATGCAATTGTGCAAATACAGATCTGTAGCTCTGCTGTCTAAAGTGGGTGTCTGCCACACAAAGCAATATATTGCATTAAGCAGTATATCTATTCTCAAGCAGGTCCCTCACTAACAAAATCTGAATTCTACCAAATGTAACAAGCGGTCTGTGATAACTGCATGCAGGTGAAACATGTTTTATCACTTGATAAGTATACTAAATGTCCATTAAAAATAACATGTGAACATTGCTACTCTATTAATATTCATTCAAAATACATTGAGTAAACTACTCTACAACTGGTTTATATAATTCTGTTGAAAAAAAAAAAAACATTTCTTATTCCTGAGTCATGAAATCTTTTCCATAAAGTATTATTATTTGTCTAACTCACAGTCAGACCCAAATTATTTCTCATCATACCACTGTGGAAATGATCCCACAATATTAGGGCTGAAAGTTCTAATGCTTTGTAATGTATGCATGTCCCTTTACTTCACTACAATTTATAGGGTTTATTTTGTATCAGGATTATATGCTTTACAAGGTCTTTACTGAGAACTTATTCTTGACAATTATAAATATAATAGCAATACCTCAAGCTGTAATACATGTAACACAGATTCAGAGTTGTACATATAACAAAGATTTGTATCCATAAAACACAAAGTGCATGGCACGATAAAGCATACAGCTAAGCAAGGACACAAAACAATCAGCAACAATCCTTCATTATGAGTTTGACACAGTATAGGAGTACACTGAGATCGTCAGGCTAAGATGTATATTTCGATTTCGTATCAAACTTGTTTCTTTTACCTGCCCCCCCCCCGACTCAGAACAAAGGATTATTTTTTTTATTCATTACATATCTCCTTTTTATTCAAGCATTTTTTCAAATTTTAAATATATTCCTTAAAACAATTTAATCACGGCAATGTGAGGTTTATAGAAAAGAATGTACAACCCACTGCCCTCCCCCTGATGATATGTACCATTCAGAACATCTCCATCTCTTTCCGATGCGAGTCAAATAACTTCCACTCTGTGAAAGAGACTCAGAGATAATTATAATGATTCTTTCAAAACCGGTTATGTTTCTGGCAAATGCACATCCGTCTAGATGTGCAAAGATGATTGGTCTTCAGAATAGCACTCAACAATGATTTAAAAATCAATGAAATACTGACACATTTAATTTTCATTGTTTTCCTCCAATTTTGTAATGAAGCATAATTTGAAGACATCTTTTGGTTTCAAAAGCCTGAAAATGTCTGAAACTATTGCTTGGAAAGCTGTCACCATTGACATCTCTTCATTGTGATGTTATGAAGTTATTATCAGAAAATAACATCCATGGGCTTGAGGGCAGTTTCAGGTTGTTTTGTGTGCACGTGATGGAAAAGGCCAAGGATGTTCTGATTGTGAGATGCATATAGGGCTAGATTGATATTGTACAGTAATTTGCTCTAGCTTTGGTGTTTTAAAATGTTTACATGGGACATATAAATGGATTTAAACTGCAGTCACCGGTAAAAAAAAATTTCATTTATCAATGGAACAAATAATTTGGACCAGTAAGTGAACCTTTTTCTTACACACCTTAGCAGTCGAAAATCTAACAAGACAAAGGTGACACAACTCACCTTCAAAGCCTGGAATAAGAGAAAAGAGCAGCTCTAATTGGTAGAGAACTGGCCAGGTTCAACGTCCTGATAGCAACCCTGAATGCAACTCAACTTGCTCAGAATCGACAGCTCACCAAAGTAAGAGCTGGGTATACATTCTTCTGGAGTGGCTTAAGTAAAGAAGAGCAACTTGAAGCTGGTGCCATAAAATCACAGGTGGTCAGCAAGCTTACAAACTTCCTAAATGACAGACTAATGCAAAGGAGACTCCCACTGTCTGGAAAAATTATGCTCCCACCATGACCAACCCAGATGAGATGAAGGACAAACTTTATGAAGACTTGGAGTCTCTTATTCCAGAAGTACCAAAGGCAGATGAGTTTATCATCCTTGTTAATTTCAATGCAAGGGTAGACATAGATCACTGTACATGACCAGGTATTAGTTAAAATGGCCCTGGCTCATCCTACTGAGGAAATGCACTGAACATGTCCTAAACACCAACAGTCTTCCACCTGCCAAGGACCACGAGAAGTGCAAAATGCTTGACTCATCAGAAGCCCCAAGCTCAATAGCCAGATTCAGCCTGGCAGATAAGCACAAGACAAATAAATGCCCAAAAAGCTTACTGTCTCAAAGTTGAAATAGGAGAACGTGAAATGGGCATTTGTGGAAGAACAATGCAGCTAACTAGAAACAATTGATGAGAAATCCAAGAACTCAAATAAAACTTGACTTTCTTCAGTACTCAGCTGCATCCAAATTCCTCAGTCCCACCACAAATAAACATCAAGATTGATTTGATCAGAATAATGCTGCCATAAAGATTACCAAATGAGAAACATCAGCTACAATAGGCCTGTTTAAAAAAGAGAGCACTTTATCATCTAAGAAGGCAGCTTTCAACAACATCAAGACGACTGTCCAATACAAACACAGAGAGTTGCAACACTCGTGGCTGAACAACAAAGCAGATGAGATTCAGAGCTACACAGACAGGAATGACATGAAGAACTTCTATGATAGTTTGAAAACAACCTTCAGGGCACAGTCATCAGGAATATCTCCAATACCAAGTGCCAACAGCATCAAACTGTTCTCTGACAAAGAAAAGATGCTACAAAGATGGACAGAACACTTCAACATCAATCAACAATCATCTGTCAATGAGGAGACAAATGATGACTGGCCCAGGTGGAAATTAACAAATCACTTCTTGATCCAACAATGCTGACTGAAACTGTGAAAGTAATGGACCTGTTGTCAAATGGCAAAGCACCTGAAGCAGATGCTATAGCATCAGAAGCAGTAGCTGCCACAGCTATGCACAAAAGATATGATCGCACTGGGCCCACAAGCTGGGGGGGGGGGCAAGCATTCTGGAGTTTGTTTAAAACAGACTATAATCAAAGCAGATTATTTACAAATAAATTTGATTTTGAAAACAAACCTATATATAAAATTCTATGAACATTTCACAGAATTTATTGAATGATATAGAAATTATATTTTGGGGGCCCATTGTCCTCATTTTGGGCCAGGCCTGCACAGCCTTAAAACTGCCACTGATCAGAATTCTACAAAACCAGAGGCTCAAACATGGCACTGAAATTGACTGGGCCCTTCCAGATGATAAAAATTGATGAACTACACTACAGGAATGAAAGGATGCATCCATTGTACACTTCTACAAGCAGAAAGGCAGCAGACAATCACTTGACAAGCATTAGGGCAACTCTTTGCTGTCAATAGCCAGGAAAATCCTCACCCAAATTCTGCTAAATCACCTTGTGCATCATATTGATCAAGGACTCCTGCCTGGCGGTCAGTGTGGCTTCAGGAATGGACGAGGGATCACAAACATGGTCTTTGCAGCTTATCAGCTCCTGGAGAAATGCCAGAAAGAGAACCAAACCTATACATTTTCATCAACCTGAGGAAAGCTTTGGACACAGTAAATCATGAGCGCCTTTGGAAGATCCTGACAAAATTTGTCTGCAAAAAGAAATTCATCATAATGGCTTGGCAAATTCATGATGGCATGCTTGCTTCTGTTGTGGATGATGGTGACTCATCTGAACCATTCCCAGTCACCTATGGAGTCTGGCAAGGCCGTGTGTTGTACCAAACCTCTTCAGTTTGATGTTCTCTGCCATGATTACTGATGACATCTATGACTGACAATGCAAATGAGATCAGATACCGGACTGATGTCACGCTCTTCAATGTGACTGTTCATGATCTCCTATTTACTGATGACTATCCCTGAATGCTAGATCCGAGTGTGACATGCAACAGAATATGGACCATTTCTCTTTAACTAATGATAATAACACACATACTACTAGTATTAACAAGACAGACATGATGCATCAACTGGCAACAGAAAAGCTTTTCTTAGATACTAACATCACAGTAAATGGCCAAAATCTATCTGACAGTGGACAAGTTCACCTTTTTGGCTGTTCAGTCAGGTGCAGTCCACATCAATGATGAAATCAATGCCTGAATTGCTAAAACAAGCATGGCTTTTGTCGGGAGAAAAGAGGAATCAATCTGCAATCAGACCTGAAGATCTACAAAACCAAAGTGTATTTGACATTGCTGTATGCATGTGAAACCTAGATGGTGTACACATGCCATGGCAAGAAGCTGAACCACTTCCATGTGAGCTGCTTGAGTCAGGAAGATCTCATACAGAATTTCTCCACATGACACAGTCTTATCCAAAGTGGAGCTACATATTTTAAACTGTGGAGAATTGCAGAGACAGTGCAGAAGCTTGAGCTGCAAACATCTCAAAACATCCTGTATTGATCAAGCAACCTCAAATGGCATCTCCTGTCCAGTGTGCCAAAGGCAGTTCAGAGTACAAACTAGCCAAGGGTGTAGCACTCATCAAGATGATGCAAGGCACGACAACATAATACAGCAGTGCTCATGAGCTAAATGTTATAAGTTATGATATGCCAGTAAAATGTGAAATGAAGGTCACAGTGACCTTCTTTTGTTGTATGGGTGTGGAACTAATAGAGATTCATACAATTATCTAGTTTGATGATTCTGACATGAACTGTACTTTACACTGCATTACAACCTGCCACAAATCAATGTCAGATGCATTTTGTGTCTCAAATCTGCAATGAGGTCAATCATAAACTTTTACTGCTGTATCTGATAAGAGCCATCATAGATATTCAACATTTAAACTCTCATTCTGCTATTATTTTAAGGGTAGTTGCATGAGGATAGATAATACATTAAGTGTAGTGCCAGTAAATGCAAATATTAACCAACAATTTTGTGTGCCTTTGTTTTCTGTGCACTTTGAACTATGTAACAATAGACTCCCTTTGCCTACCCTACATTAATTTAAATAGAAAAAAAACCCACATACAATTTGTACATTTTATAACTGAGATTAATTTGGGTTTGGACAGATCTATGAAGAGAAAAATATACAGAGAAAAATATACCATAGTGATTGATATGTCAACTTCCCATGAAGATGGGCTTAGGAAAAATATACATTTTTTAAAAACGTAAATACTTCAACATCTGTCTGTGATCATCCTTAAAGGCAACCATTATTATATTTATTTATCATAAAAGAAACTTTCATCAAAGCTAATTTTCAAAGTTGCAAAAAGGCAATATCACAAGATATTATATGGAACAAGAATTGCAATTCTGTCTCAGACTGACGAAGAAAAGTCATGACTGTGGAAGGGATTGGTGAATAATTACATCTTTGAGATGACACAACTGAAGAAAATGTTTCACACACACACACACATACACACAGACACACACACATAGCAGATTTGCCAGAACTCTTACAAATGACACAGCATAATTTTTGCACAAGGCCATAACTAATGCAAAGTTGAATAAACAATAACCATGTAAAATCTGCCATGCAAAATTTGCCTTGATGTTGATATTACTTGAACTGTACATAAATAAGATCCTGTGGTGTTAATTTTGGCAAATTTCTATCAAGGTACAGAAGGGGCAAAAAATATTCATATCTTATTTTTGTAAATGCTTAAGAAAACTAGAAACCAAATTATGTTTCTCCAAGAATACTTACCCAACCACATTAATGTTAGGGATATAAGCACGCTACTTCCCAAATCCAGCACTACCAAAAAGATGAAAATTCATCTTTTCTATCACATCGAGACAAAGAGCAATAATGCTTGTCCATTATCTCCCCTTGCCACCACCGGGTGTCATTAATTTTAAACTGAACAATATACCAATGAGGATGCTCACATGGCAGGGTGGTTTGGAGGATTTTCAATTAATGTGATTGGGTAAATATTCTCTGAGAAACATAACTTACTTAAAGATTTGCTTTCTCCTTCAATATATTCCCCGATCAAAACAACATTACATGAATATGTAATAGGAGTATGGAATGCTGAGCATGCTACCTATACCTCAGGTATCCTTCTAGAGAAGAAAAATTGAATTCCTTATGTCAATGATAACCTGCTCTCAGCATATGGTCATGTAAATCGTTACTGCTTAAGTTAAGACAATTACTGAAATCTTTCTACCATCTAAATTCACTGGCAAATCCAGGAAAGCTAAGAGGCTGTGTTGGTTTAATTGGGTCCACTTTTTGTTTGGGCTACAGCCATGGGATCCAACAATTACAGGTTGTCTCTGTTAAGGTAAATCCCCTGATATAAAAATTGAGAAGATGGATGCTGCATGCCTGCTAACAGCTTCTGCAATGTCTTGGATCAAAACACTGTGTTCAAATGTGAGGCTTGCATAGATCAGTCTAGTTTAATGAGCTGAAATTCTCATACTGTGCATATAACCAACTTAAGCCAATAAGATAAAGCTTGGGAGATAATGACCTGCTTAATTGTCTTCATAGGGAGAAAGAGTCCTTTGAACTTGCCACGATTTGTCCCTGTGCACTTCAAGTAGTGTTTGAGGCATGGAGAGGATCTTGCATGGCTGCTGCTCTCAACTTATCTACTCCCTGCATATGATGACACTCGGACTGCCCACTGATGGTGACTGGCTCCTGACTACTAAGCCTGGTTGTGCCACAATGACCAATGAGCCATTCAATCTGAACTGAAGATTGTTTGGGTCAACTGAAAAGGCATGTACGTTGCTGACCCTGCATGCCAAAGCTAAAGCAATCAGGAGACAGTTTAGTATGATGACAGCTTCAGCAAAATCACGAACTGAGTCATGATAGGATCCAGGACAGATTCCAATTTGGAAACAGTGTAAGGGATTTTGGCTTATTCAAATCAAAATTAGCTAATAGGTCTGACAGGTTATTATCATGACTGATATCTCTTCTGCCATTATGCTTGAATGTGCCACATATCATGGAAACTGGTGTCCACTTTTTCTCCTTCTTGAGCCAGAGACAAAAAGCTGGCTAATTGAGGGAATCAGGCATTCAAGTTGGCTACTTGACAGATTCAGGTGCAAAAGTTGGCTAGATGAGGGTTTCAGGCACTCAAAAGGACTGTGTTATTGAACCTGAAAATATACTCCTTTCTCTTATGAACAATCAGAGTGGAGGGCCTTCTTGCTCCTGAGATTCTCTCCACAATCAAGGTCTAAATTTTTCTTTCGCAAGCTGTCCACACAAGAGCAGAGAAGGAGAACATGGTTGAAGCAGGGTGGAACACCTATAACCATGGTTGTTTGCAGAGATTTGGTTTGGTCATAATGTTCCTGGAAAGGCCTACTACTAAATTGAGTAGATCATTGACCTAGGACTTGTCACATTAGTGAGGAACTATAAGAATTATCTTGCAATTCCAAGCCTTTTACTTTCTATATTATTTTCAGTACAAAGACAGTGTTTTGGTAGGGGCATGCTGTAGGTAAATGCCAATAACCCCTTACAACTGATTGACAGTGCATCCACAGCCCAAGCTTTAAGGGCCAGAACAAGTGAGAGATAGGTGGCCCATTTGTGGTTCCACCTTGGTCACCCCCAAAGCACACAAATCTGATAGATGAAGGGACTACTCAGAATGGATAACCCAACCCCTTCTGGGAAAAATGTCAGCCAGGACATAGAATCTGCCAGGAGTGTATCCAATTTGTATTTTGATCTGAAGTGATGAAGAAACTGCCAAACCAACACACATAGGTCGGGCAATTTTGTGTACCCCGGTTTGAGGAGGTAAGTCGTGACTACAGAGTCCACCATACCAGTAATCAGGACTGACTGCTTGCAGAGTCAGTCCTTCCAGAACTGAAAGGTGTTATGACAGCTTTCATATGGAGGTTGATGTGAGAAGGCAGTTCTCCTGGTCCCCATTTTCTACTGACCACATTTGAATTCTGGCAACAAGTGGGCTCCTCAACCATATGTACTGGCATCTGTACATATTGTCACTTCCAGCTGGGGTTTGTCCAGAGAAATTCCTGTCATGAGCCAGCTGTGGTTGCACCACTGACACAGAAATGGTCATATCTCATTCGTAATATTGACCTTTTGATCCAGTGAACTGGGAAAGGCTGCCATTGAGCCAGCAAAGTCATTTGTAAAATGGGTGCATATAAAGGCAGTCCAGCATGATCAAATCTGCTGTCACATTGAATAAACCCAGGAATAGCAAGAGCTCTCATGGAAATCCATGTCCTGTTGGAAATGATTGTACAAATCCAACAGTCTGTATGATGCAGACATGATTGTGACATATAATATTGAGATTGCTTATAACCTCCGTGCCTAGTGAACAAAGCACTCAGATGGGTGAAGGTTGGAATTTTGCCAATTTATAAGAAAACTGAGATGATTCAAATGGGACAAGAGTTCACTTCCATCCCTGAGGAGAAATGAACTTAAATAATATTTTGGAGGAGAACATCCAGATATGCAGCTGTTGCTGTAGAAGACACTGATGATGATGCAATCCATAATTTGGTAAAGACCCAGGAGTTGATCTTTAGACTGAATAGAAGGACTTGAAATTGGTAAAACCTTGTCATGGTAAGTGAACCAAAGAAACTTTCATTGCTCCAGATGATTTCGTACAATCTCCAACAACATTTGTCAATGAGCGACTGTATCTATTGCTGAAAAATTTTGTATTCCAAATCTGACAGCATATCCACTAGAAGGGGAAGGAAGAAAGATGAGGGGGTGGGATAAACAAAATCTGAAGCCACTCCAAATTGAATTTCATTTTGTGGCAATAGATTGATCCAATGTTATTGGAATAGCAGGAGACTTGCACCCAGCCCCCCACCCCCACCACCCCACTCTGCAGACTGCAGGCAGTGGAAGTTTTAAGTTAGTGGTGAGAGATAGCAGGCTTGGGGGTGGAGAAAACTGGTTTCTTACCACCCCTGCAAAGGATGCCTCCAACATTGGTTTTGATGTCATCTGCTGACAGAAAGTTGAAATCTGAATGTCACCTGGGATGTAAAAGATCCCTGTGCTTGGCTTGCCTATCATCCATTAATTGTGGCAGGGATGAGAGGTTTCTAAAATGAGTTACATTGTAGGGGTACTTCTTGAGCTGTCTGCCTCCAAACTTCTTCAAATTTGTCCCCAAACAGCAACGGTGTGCCAAATGGAGTGACTCTTACAGTTAGAGTATAATGTTTTTATTTTTATTTTTACAAAGTGCCATAGAGTGCAAACATGATTTACGATGATTCAGATGAAGATTGGCAGAGGCAATCAAGTCAGAAAAAAGCCAAGGAGGCCAAATCCAACATAAATGACATGACAACAATGTTCTGAACCATGTTCAATGTGGCTAGAAATGCTTCTATTTTGTTTTGTTTCATTCACTTTATAAAAAGTGAGGCAAACATGTTAACTTCCACAAATGTTTGTCTAGCACTGGAAGTTTGGGATAAACCATTCCCTGTGGCAATGATGACACAACGGCATCATCTCTATATAATTCACAGCCAATACCCTGCAAGCATGCAGTGAATAAATGAGAACAGGGCTCCACTGGATGATTTTGTTATGCCAGCACAAATTGCTGGTTCACAGGGAATATGGCCAGCAAGGTTACCAGCCATACAGAAGGCGGTCTGGTTGATCTTGGTGATAGCCACACCATAGGTATGGCTGGTTGGCTGGATCTATCACTAAAACCCCCATTATAATGTGCTTGGGTTGTCTTATGTCAGCTGAGACAGATGGATCTATCACAAAGATCTCCATAATTATGTAGCTATAGGCATGTCAGTATCTCCATCAAAATAGAGATATAAAGCTGTTGACCTGACAAGTTGGACAGATCTATCACTAAAATTCCCATAATTATCATTGCATGTAGCCATAGGCATGTTATGATGGAACATCTATCATTAAGATTTCCATAATTGTAGAGATATGAAGCCATAGACATGGTGAGATGGATGGATCTATCACTAAGATCCCCATAACTGTAATTGTATGTAGCCATTGACATGATAGGACAGGCAAATGTAACATTAAAATCTCTGTAACTGTAGAAAGTTGAAACTGCTGACCTGGCTAGATGGACTGATCTATCACTAAGATTCCTGTAATTATAATTGCATGTAAGCACATGCACGTTAGGATGGTAAATCCAGCATTAAGATCTCCGTAATTGCTGAAAGATGATGAGCTGAAGACCTGGCAACATGGTAGTAAAGGATAGATCCATTAGATCATTAAAAAACCCATGCACCTGGACTTACAGGCCCGAAGGCCATACTTGGACATGTTGGGGAGACTTATGCCACCTGGACTTACAGGCCCGAAGGCCATACTTGGACATGTTGGGGAGACTTAGGCCACCTGGACTTACAGGCCCGAAGGCCATACTTGGACATGTTGGGGAGACTTAGGCCACCTGGACTTACAGGCCCGAAGGCCATACTTGGACATGCTGGGGAGACTTAGGCCACCTGGACTTACAGGCCCGAAGGCCATACTTGGACATGTTGGGAAGACTTAGGCCACCTGGACTTACAGGCCCGAAGGCCATACTTGGACATGTTGGGGAGACTTAGGCCACCTGGACTTACAGGCCCGAAGGCCATACTTGGACATGTTGGGGAGACTTAGGCCACCTGGGCTGCCTAATAACTACTTGTAGGAATTTTAAAATTAGTGTCATCACTCTCTTTCTCTGCCATAACCTTAGTCTATACACTCTCTGACCATACAGCGGACAACACTACATGGTACTGATGAAGTACATTTTGTACACACATGGCATGATACATGCATGTCTTTCTTAGACTTATACTTGTTGCATTTAATACACTTTGTCGAGAGGTTTCATGGAAAAAACAAGATAAAACAAAACACAACAATAATTTATAAATTAATGATTCAGTGTGTTAATAAGTTGCTTAAACACCACACGTTATTAATCTAGTGGGTAAACAATACACATGAAACTATCAATAACGATAATAGTGTGTTGTACCATGCAGTTTAAAAATTGCCAGTCCAAGAAAGTGTAACAATTTCACAAAATATTAGCAAAATTTAAAAAAATAATATTTACCACCTGTTTAGGAATGAATATTAACCCAAATAAATCCAAAATATTGTATGGATGGTTAAAATTCAACACAAATTTGGCTTTGGATTCACAGATGTGTCTCATATGAAGCTGTATGGAAGCAAAGCTTAAAAACTAGTGACACCTGCTGGTCACAAGAGGAGGTAATGGGCAAAAGTTTATATGAGGGAAAGACAAATTTCATCTTTTGAGTAGGGATGGATTCAGGATGTAGCAGGCTTATATCCCCTAATGTTAATGTGATCAGGGAACATATCTGAAGGAGAAGTGTGGTCATATAACATGAATGTCCCACATGTGCTTGAAAACTAATCTTACCATAAAACTTAACCAAGGTGTTCTGAGGAATAGATAGTGGTGACACTATTAAGCCTTCGCCTAAGTCATTGAAGGATAAAACTAGATGAAGTGGCCAGGGGTAAGTAAATTAGTAATAACAAAAAATGCTAACAGATTGAAAAATGTTGTAGAATGTTGTGCCATCACAAAAGCTTCACTATCTTTTGACTAATATAAGCAGGGAAAGAACATCAATGAAATTGTCAGTTCCAAAAATGTCTCTCTTCAAAAACTAAAACATAGGTAGAATTCTGAATAATTTCCATTCTTTTTCACTGTGAACACTCAAATATTTGATAAACTATATGAAAAATGGTATTTTTAAAATATCTAATTGAACAAGCAATCTTTGGACTGAAGAAAACAGGTAAGTGATAATTTTTAACCATTGTCTTTCTCTTTTCTGCCTATCCAACAATAATATTCAACTTCATTTTGTTACTGCTACATTGATACCAGGAAAAGGCCAATCAAAATTTACATGATCACTAAAATGAGATGAATTTAACCAAGGTTGCAAAAAATGCATTTAGATGCTACAATGCAGTTACCAGTTTTCAATTACACATAGTTAGATGCTACAATAGGGTTACCGGTTTTCAATTAGATACATTTAAATGCTACTATAGGGTTACCGGTTTTCAACTAGATACATTTAGATGCTACTATAGGGTTACCGGTTTTCAATTAGATATATTTAGATATATATAAATGTTCTTTTAAAAGTTAACACTAATTTTCTTTAACAAAAGTCTATTCAATCCTGATTACTGAATGATCTGCACCTTAACTGTCACCAAGAAACTTCCAGACAAAAATTATCTATTGCTATGGACTTTTACAATGGTGGCCATGTACTAAACTTGGATCAACATAAAAGCGCATTGAGTGGAATCATCACAATTGATGGTAGTACGAATATGTTTATCAACATGCATAGCTTTTATTGTGACATCACTGTGCACGACATTCAATCTGGATCACATCATTAGGTTCATTTCATCCAAAAATTTCTATGTACTTTAACACTGATTTTGCCATATGCACCTCTAAGGAAATCAAAATTATTACATTCCAAAGGAATATGGATCTATACGAATCCAAATGAAGTGAATACTTGATACTTAAAGATATGTAAAATCAAATTCTAAAAAATGACACCCATTACTGAAATAGTCAGTGTTGAATGCCTACATGACCCGTGTGATTTGTACTATAGATATATTTAGATGCTATCCATAGGGCTTTATTTCAGCGCTAAATGTATAATTACTAGCAAACATAAACTCCTGTATAAGACTATTAAAACACATTTTATAATAAATATTGTATTTTCTAAGCATTTTTATAAGATTGTCCATTAGAATTTACCACAACTGAGTGTGTGTGTATGTGTGTGTGTGTGTGTGTATATATATATATATATATATATATATATATATATATATATATATATATATATATAGTTAAGATGACTATTCTTTTATTCTTTCAACTGAAATTACAAATTCAAAGAAACCATGGAAGTTTAACTCACCATGTGTCTTGGTTTTGTGGTAGGCCTTACACTTCCAAAGAATGAATATGATGAGGGCAACAAGAATTAGTACGCTGGTAACACCAATAGCTGCCCAGATGACTGGATGTAGAGACTGTGTTGTCTCTGTGGATGACTGCAATAATAATAATAATAATAATAATACATGTAATAATACATATTAGCTAAAGTAATGAATTTAGGAGTTGAAGCAGCAGTACAGGACTTCTTTGTTATATTACAGTCCATGTGTGCCACAGAAAAGTATACTTCCATATATAAAATATATTATACAAGTAATTTTAGTGTTATATAATAAAGTCGATACATAACCATACCTTGTACTTTTAATAGGAGTCATCATATAATGAATGGCACTATACTGAGGGAGAGATGTATAAATAGTAACAAGAAAACAATAATACTGGATTGATTATACAGTAAGAGGTAAAAACAAAGAATCTTTTTGCATGTTTCAATTTAAAATCTCATTTTACTCTTCCCAGTATTAAATTTCAAGCTGCTACAAAAAAAACATTCTTTTGAAAACATTTCAGAGACCTTAATATATGCTCTGTATATTGGGGTTTAATGTAATTTTTTAGCAGATGATGGGATATATATGGTGGCCAGTATATTTGGTGGAGGAAGAACTTTGGAAGAATCACATACCCACTTTAAGCTACTGGCAAGCTTTCTCTCATACCCACATAGGTCAAGCTGTGACTCAAGCTCACATGGACCTAGGTGAGATGTTTGAGTGATATGTAGAGGCAAGTGCCTTAAGTTACTCAGCCACCCAAAGCCCCCCCATGAACATCTGGACATGACCAATCTAATATGTGTAATAAATCTGATCCTTTAAAACACCATTCTATGACTTTTGTTTGGGCAACATGATGAGATATTCACATCATCTTCAGAATATTATTAGTCAAACCTGCATAATTCAGCCATAAATGGGAGCACCAGGTGGCTGAGTTGTCTAAATCACTCGCCTTTAACTGAACGCTGCCATTTCACCTCTGTCTGCGTGGGCATGCACCTCTAGCTTAGCCAATGTGGGTATGTGAGAAAGTTTGTCAGCAGTTCCTGTTGGTAGGTGATTTTTACCAGGGTTTTCCAAAGTTTTACTGGCTGCCATGTATAGCCTATCATGCACTGAAAAATAGCATAAAACCCAAAACAACAACAACATCAGCTATAAACTACACTGGATATGGCATTAACTAGCCTACAACTCCATGTTGTATGTGCTTTTAAACACAGATAGTACTCGGCAGTTGCACTGTTCTAGAACACTACATCTGGATCAGAAAAAAGAAATTGACCATTTGATCAACTTCATGTGATTTTTACAAGGCACTAAGCTGACCTTAAACCTGGATGTTGGTGTGAAGCTGGCACCTTACAACAGCTGAAGACAATTAAACTGTTAATTAGTTTGTGTCAGCTTATCAAAAGACCATTAGTCCTCAGCTCTTGTCAAAATAAACTTAGCTGCCAAGTAGAGTTATTCACAACTGCTTTTTTATCTATTTAATTTTATAAAGTTTTCAATGCCCTGTCATTAGACATGGGTCAAAGCAGTCTTCTGTCAGCATCAACATCTATATGCTCAGATAATGGGACATTTTTATTCAATGCTCAGTACAATTTTTTTGTGGAAAATCAGTTTTACTCTGTCATCATTGATTCTTGATTTTGTTGCAACTTCTAAAACTTTGGGATCCATAGATCTTATTTCATTACAAGCATATTTGTGTCTTGTCAAATAATAATAATAATAATAATAATAATAATAAAGCAAGTGGTCTATACATGAGCCCAGTTTACACAGGTTTCATCTCAGCTACACCATGTTTTGCCCTTTAGAAAATTATATATTTTTAATATTACTAAACTGTATACTCTATTTATAGTATTCACAGACCCTCCTGTTTGTACCTCCTCCCCACCTATTTTAAAATAAAAAAGCATCAAGGATATAAAAAATGTAGAAAACTTGGTCATTTGAATCATTGATTTATAGTTTCTAACCTGGGGTCCTGAAGAATGTTAAATTAATGGTGATTCAACACAAACAGAAGCTCCAGATGTAAACACGCATTCAGACTACTCTCAGTCCATTTCTGGTATCTAAAATAATCTATTTCAGTACAAACTGATGTCATCTGCATCTAATATTTACAATGTCAACTAATACTATTTCCAACACAAATTGAAAAAATAAATAGAAGGAACTCTTGTGCACATGTATTCAAAGAGTTGTGAATCCAAAATTTACAGAATTATTAAGACTTTCAAGGACAGTGAACAAATCACATCTGTTGCTTAAAAACACAGACTGGCCCAAGCAAAAATGGTGACCGTGTTGCTGAAGAAACTCCAGTTTGATCCAAAATGCCAACAAGATGAGAGTGTTTGGGACCACCTGGTGACAATCAAGTTAGAAATTATAAATAAAAGAATGAAATGGCAAAGCTTTGTGCATTTTTCATATTTTTGAGGCCTTCTGTTTATTATTCTTTTGACAGATTCAAAGCTCATGCTCACAACAAAGTATGTTGATAATTTGCTCCAAGAGCATTGACTGACAATTTTCATTTTCCGCAATTAGTAGTTGAAGAAGAAGAAAGACAATGAAAAGAGGAGATAGAGAAAAAATATTTTGGTTGGTTCCTATAATTTTCCATACAAGTGCACACACAGATACACATGCATACACAAACTTTTCTAAAAAAGCAAAATCTAAGTGACTCAAAAAATCTTGTTACCTTTGGTCCACATGTCACTCCATAGTAACTGACACCATCAACAACCATGTATGAGGATAGGTACATTGTTGTGGAGGAAAAGTTGAAGGGAGTCTGGCTCTCAATGTCATCACAGATGGAAAACAGTGTTGAGTTGACATTGTATGTTGTACCATCAACTGTTAGGGTTACTACTATGCTGCCTGATAATAATAATAATAATGATAATAATAATAATAATACAATAATAGTAAATAAACAATTAATAATGATGATGACAATAATGATGAAGATAATATAAAGGATGACAGTGACAACAAATGGTTTGTAAAGAGATATAGTAAACACAATTAGGTCTGTAGAATTTGTATTACTTAGCAAAGTTTAGAAATACTGCAGAAGATGCCTTGAACCCCTTCTGCCAGAATAAAGACCACTAGTTTCTCATGACAACTTATTCAAATACATAATCAATAAATGCATGAAGAAAGAATCTCATCTTTTTAGACAGGTGGCTTTTGACAGTAGTACATTTATCCCCGACTTATGCAATAGTTGTATTCCCCTGATAGCAATAATGTTATAAATCGAGGTGACTTATCTAAACAATTGCATAAAATCACTCTTCTGTATGAAATTATCTTATTTCTTATTTTTTTTATTTGTTACAAAATAAAAACATTAAATAGAGAAAATAATGAATACATTTCTTTTATTTTCATTATAACACAAATCAAATTAAGAAAAACAAAACATTTACATGAAAAGAAAATTGAAGCAAATATTTGTATTTATTGACTGTGTTTCCCAGCTGAATTTTATGGCTGTGAATTGTCAGTTGATATCTTTGTCCCACATTTAAAGAATCTGTCTAAGATAAGCTGATATCACAAACTTCAGCTTCTCTCTTTAAAGAGCTCCTTATAGCAAGCCACAGTATTCTGGAACTTCCTTGCTACCTTGAAGCTTCTCTGCCAGTCAGGGTCATTCTCAGTCAATAGGGCCATGACAGTGTCAATGTGCTGGAAAGCCTCTGATAAGATCTTGACAGCGTTCTAACAGGCTGGACCCCAGGAATTAACTACTCTTCCTCCTTATTCTGCTGTAGAAGGAGAGTTCCTCTGTGTGTGGGTCAAGCAAATGGCTGGATGAGGGGTATGGTGTTCAGAGACAGAAAAAACACATTTATTTCTTGAAAGGAATGTTTTCTCTCTTGTAACATTGCCCTCAATTCCTGGTGAAGATGGCTCCTGAAATAATCTGTGAAAACAGCAGCAGTAATCAATCCCTTTTAATTACACCACACTACACAAAGATGCTTTTTGGAGTAACTCTTTAGTGTCTTTAGATTTTCAAAATGGTAGACCATGAAGGGTTAGTCTCTTTAGTCACCTGATGCATTGCCACCTAACAGCTGTGTAAATCAGTTCTTAGTAGCTTTGAAGTTGGGTGCTGATTTTCCTTTTACGGAGAATGAAAGTTCAACTCAGTATCCACTTCCAGTAAAGACTTGTTTCATCCACGTTGAAAACCTGCTTTCCAGTAAGGTAGAACCTGTCTTGAAAGACCATCCCTTCTGCTGAAAAATAACAGTCTCTCGTGACAGGTAATAATGCTATATAACCAATAAATCTCTGCAAGGAGAACCTGGTCTCTCACGATAGGTGGTCTTTCATGGCAGTGTTCTCCCAAGATAGGTTTTACTGTATAACTTCAGCTTTTCCACAGCAACACTGTTTGTTGCTGCAGCTTCTCAACTTGTTTTTAGGTTATGGCAAATGTGCCAGGCCTAGAATTTCTAACTACCCAGAGACAGCAGTAAAAGACTTTGTTTTTCCTTGTGGTTCAGATTTCTTTAAGTCCTCATGTAATGATTTTGCCTTTTTCTGAATCACAGCAGTAGACAATGGCATGTTTTGCTGATTTTAATACTCAATCCATGCAGGGAGCATCCTCTCCATCTTTTCCATGAGGGAAGAATGAATAATCATAGATCAGGCTGTCGTGAACACATATTTGAAGTACTTTTACAACTTTCATTAATTTGACACACCAAATCTAATTTAAGTTGCAAAGTGAGAGCTTTTCTCTGCCTCTTAACAGTCACTATTACATTGCTTAGAAGGAGGGTTACAGAAATAACAACAATTAAAAATATTACAGAACTGCACCTCAAACTAGTGTTACAAAGGAAGAACACTGACTTACTGAGCTGTGAGTAAGTGAGAGTTGCTGACCACGTAAAACCCAAGCTACATGCACACTGTAGTCAACTTCCCTGCCAGTCGCATGGGAATAAAGTTGATAAAATAGATAGGCTTGTCTCATTCTTCTTGTGTGATTTTGATGCTCATCTTTGTCACCCCTTTGGTTTCATTGCCAATAATTTTTATTGAAACATGAAATTCGATGAACTTTAATGCCATTCCTTATAGCAGTTTATAAATCTTAAGTGTTTTGTTTTAGACAAATCATTTAATTAATCTTTAGTCTTCACTAAAAAAAATTATATCAAAAAAGGTTCATGTGAAATTGCATTAATGGGAAATTTGAATAAGTTGAAATGGCACAAGTTGGGGCCATAGCTGTAGTCTTTCAAGATATACTTTAGTTTATTGTCATACAGACAACATTTTCCTTTTCCTTCCTACCTCTCTTGCTGTCTCTCTCTCTCTCTGATATTAGATATTATTCTCTCAAATTACTGCTATGATTTTAATTGTATATTCTTTATATATTTATATTACATACTGTACTCTTCATTGGAGGGAGGAAATAGCAATATCAATCACTCTTTCTCACTCTCACGCATATACACCAAAGTACACTCATAATACATCTATCCAAACCTGTGTAATACTGCTCTAAACTTGCAACAAGTCAGATATGTTCTATTACCTGGTTTGGAAGATATGCCAGTAATTAGTGTACCAGGATTCTTATTGGCAAAATACTGTCCAACAAGCTGGTGGAATTCGGAGCGTGCTGTTTCTGTGGACAGGTACTGATTGTAGTCCTGAGGGAACTTAAGAACAATGTCTGCAGTTTCTTCCACCACCATGTTGACATGACTTGATGACATCACATGAATCACTCCTATGTAAATCTCATCATACCATTCTGGCTCGGACATGATGCGATACTTGACGTAGTTTGGACCAATAGCGGTGAAGTTCAGGTTGCTGAAGGTAGCCTTCCCCGTCGAGGGATTAAAGGTTGTAGTAAGAGTTCCTGTCAGTGTACCGTAACTACTGCTACTCACCAAGGATGCTGTTACATTCCAAGTGTGACCCTGTGAGGACAAAAAAGCTCCTTTAGTCTTTTAGGAGCACTGAGAATTTCTACATTTATGTCTAATATGTGCACATGATCTATATCTTACTTGTAACAGAAATTTAAAACTTAAATTGAAAGAAATGCCTGTCTTTAATTACAAACATTTCTGGGATTAAAGTGGACTCAGAATTCCTGCATTTATGATTTGAGGTCTAATATGATGCATTTAAAGAAATTTTACTTCAACAACAAAATGAAACTCTATCTTAATGAAAAATCAAACTTTCATTATAAAAAGTTTCAGACATTCTTGATCTTATCTGTTGAGCTAACAGGAAATCCAAGAAGTCCATTCATTGATGAAAATTAACCTTCCTATTTCCAGACATAGTAGAATATACACCAACAATGTATCTATTTCTTCTGCTGAAAATTTTCTTCCCCTTTCTTGTTTTATTTCCTCATTGTACCTTTTCCCGACTTTACCTGATATGCCCTATATAGATAAGTTAAAATAAAGGAAACAAACAGATCCTTGATAGTAGAAAATCAAATAAAATGGCATTTAACTGAAATAAAAACCAAAGAATTGTTCATATGATGTGGATATTCCCAAAAATACGGTACAATGGAAGAATGCCCGTTTCAGCATGCCAGGGGCCATAACTCTAATTTAATCAAAATGGAGCAAAAAATGGAACTTAACCAAGGTTTTCAAACTAACATACCAAATCTGGCTGAACCCATCCAGTATTTAAAATGATTTTGGTTGCAAATACAAATTCTTATGAACAGATGCATGCAACGGAGATGGACATATGGAACTGGACAGATGGACATGGACCATATTAAATGTTTGATCCACAGAAATAGCAGTGGCATAAAAATAATGTAAACAATATATGACAACTGACAAACTAAATTTAACATACTGTCCAAGCAATATTTTCAATCTTCTGTAGAGATGTTGCATCAATCAGATCCAGGATGACTTGAGTCAGATCATTCTGGATCGCATTTCTGGAGATATTCTGAGAAGCACTAATTTTTCTGCCTGGGACATCAAAAGGTTCAGAACTTAGAGTCCAGTGCTGGGCAACTGTTGGTGCTGATATGATGAAATCCAGAATATAGCCATAACCCATATGAGAGATGGAAAGATCTGTAAAGTTGGCAAAACCATTCACAAAACTCACAGTCACATTACCATTGAGCACTGCCCAAGAGTAACCTGACCCAGGATGAATACTTGCTGTTACTTGCCACTCATTTTCAGCAGATCCAACAACCACTAGATAACCCTACAAAGAAAACAAAGAATTAGAGTTATGGGATCTGCTTGAAGTCAATAATTCATAGTGTCAAATGAGTGTGCGTGTGTAGGTGTGTGTGTGTATGTGTGTGATAGGCTCAGCTCATTATCATAAAACGTTTTTCAGTGAAAACCCAATCTCAATATGACTTTCCATTTGAGGGGTGGGGGGTTTAGTGATAAGATTTTCAAGATGGCTCCTATCGTGGCTATATTAGATGTCAGATCAAGACCATTTTCATTTGGATCAACTAGACAACAGAATTCTTTTGATGAAAACCTCATTTTGATAGGACCATTCATTCAGGAGGAGTTGCAACAAGATTTTCAAGATGGTCACTGTGGTATTCATATTGCATATCTGAGTGGCACCATTTTCATTTCAGACCAACTAAACCATTGGATGAATGCATCAATAAAATTTCACAGCACTCCTCCAAGTAGCTCAGAGGAGTCGCAAAATCAAACTCATGCTAATGGATGTTGGAGTGTTACGTATATGTAATTAAATTGTTTGTGTGTTAGTTTTGAAATTCTTTTTATTTTATTTTTGTTTCATTACATTTTATTGTAATGAATATTTTCATGGGATTCAAAATTGTTTTTTCAGTAATTCGATATTTTCTTTTAGTAAATGTTGTTTATCTAAGACGTAAAACGTGTTACATGAGAATTATTTTTAGTTAACCTAGTTCATCTTGGGTTGGGAAGTTCGTAAACAGGAAGTCAAAATGATTGGTCAGTATCAAGGCAATACTTTGCTTGCGTGATCACCATGTGTAAACAACGTTTTTTTATTATTGGTTCTTAATTGGGGCTACACGGGCATACATGATAAATGACTTATAGTAAGAGACTTGAAATGATGTTTTTAGGGTTTAAATATGCATTCTTAATATTTTTCTGTCTGAGTCATTTTAACATCTTGAAGGAACAAGATGTTTTTTTTATTTGTTGCCAGATTGTTTGTTTATCATCTCTTTTTTGGATTTAATAATTTCTTCCTAGGAAATTCAACAAGTGGACTTTTTTATAAAAAATTCTGAAAGATATTCATGGAAGTTTATTCTGGAATTATTCTGAAGCAAAAACTGATTCAATTGAGGAATTGTTGATATTCGTACATGGACCACATCTGATGTCATCGCCTTCCATATTTGTATGTCGTCGAGATTCAAACCTGGATTCTAATAGAACTATTTAGTGATAGGACTTGTATTTTTCATTCTTAGGATTAAATTTTGGATTATATTCACAAACTGTAAGTCCTATTTACCAATTTTTACATTGTTTTCTAGGGAAATAAATTATTTTGTTAAAATATACAAAGCTTGTTGGACTTCACTCTTTTCTTCTGTTACATTTGTACGAGTCTACACGTAACAGGAGAACAGGCTGTCTCACAAGTTCTTCTAGTCTATGGGGAACCTGATGGCAACTTGGTAGAATGTCAGACCACAATGCAAGAGTGGTAAGTTTGATATCCACCCAAGCCAGCCCAGTGTGTACTTGGGACAGGCACTTAGCTCTCTGACATAATATAGCCAATAATGTGTTAAAAAAGGTGTTAATCCCCCCCCCCCCAAATCTTCTGGTTTATGACCACTGAGCTAAACATTGCAGCAACACTATTTAATCTATATGCACATCTTCCAATAATGACCATAACTTTTATCAATTTACACAGTGATCCATCAAAAACTGGGGACTAGTTGCACTCACAAGATTATGTCTTACACTGCATTCAGCTACAATACAAAAAGGGCAGCAACTCTTCAGATTATGACCACAGCATGTACAAAGTAATATTGTAGTCCACTGAAAACTGTGAGACTAGTTGCATTCACAAGATTTTGTTTACATTGCATTAGTTTCCAAGTCAAATAGGGCAATAACTGTAACAAAAATCAGAGGACACTGATTTGTCAATATGGGCATCTGCAGCTTATGAAGATCATACTGCATGTAACCACGTTACAGAATGATCAATTAAACACTCTGAAAATAGATGTGTTTACAGGATTCAGCATGATTTTGTCAATATGCATACTGATATGCTGACCACACCATTTCATTACAATTAAGTGATGAGACTAGTTGTGATCACAAGATAATATCACACACTGAAATCAAGTGCAAATCAAAAAGTTCAATAACTCTTTTTATAGATGATATGGGCACAATGATGCATCAATATGCAAATCATCAGGTGATGACCACAACATGTACCAAGTTTCATGGCAACTGATCAAAAATTGGGAACAAAGAATGTGTGCTGACCAGCCATCCAAAATGAATGGCTACATGGATTTCTATATCGAGGTAGAGGAAGGTATAAAAACAATAACACTAAAGTTAAGCTAGGATGTGGACAGACATGTGCATGGACATACAGATGGATGGACATGCAATCCAAAATGATCACCATGTTGAACCACTGCTTTGGCAGGCTAGATAAAAATGTGGCTTATCTAAGTGTATGTATGGAACACTGAAATCATAGTAAGGTGCATAATGTGAATTTTGCAAACTGACATTTATCAGGTGTTTTTCCTATAAAAAATCTTCAAGCTTTCTCCTTGCACTGACCAGGGTAACATTCCAGTAAACAAAGCACACAATTTCAAACTTACATTTTCATCCAGGAACTTGAGAACAGGTTGGATGCTGAATTGTAAGCCTTCACTAGCTGGAGTGGGGGCAGTGTGGAACTCAAACCTCTCCACAGGGTTGTAGTTGACATAACGGGAAGTTTGAGGGTTAAAAGAAGCCCATTCTTTAGAACCAGGACTGGGCAAAGGGTTAGCAATGGAAGTGGAGAGAATTGTTGTATTCAGCACATCACTGAAGTTTGTTCCACTCTGAATCGCATTCTGTAGGGTGTAGGATATGTTCATCAGCTCCTCATGAGAAAGGTCAAACCCAGATCCAGTTACATTGATCTCTGAAAGAGGATTCAAAGAAACATTGTTATGTACAACAAACAAACTATCTGACCAGCTGATTGAAAACTAAAAACTAACTATAACAGATATAATGTATCAAGCTGACTAATCAAGTCAGAGATAATAACTAAAAGGTCAAATAGTCTCTTACTCAAAGGTTTCTTGCTAAAAACCAGGGTTGTAAGTGTATGTAAATACAGCAGGTATAATAGTTACTTGATCAGCTCTGGTGGCCTAAGTGGTTAGAGTGTCTGCCTCAGATGCAGGAGGTTGCAGGTTCAAAACCCTGGCCAGGTCATACCAAAGACTAATAAAATGGTACTTACAGATGCCTCGCTTGGCACTCAGCATAAAGAGATTAGTGTCAGGATAATATGATTTGGTGGCACATGATGCTACATGTCTGCGTCATGATGCCCCAGTGCTAGACATTACTATAAACTGCTACACTGCAGACACTGTAGTGATATGACTGAAAAATTGTTAAAGATACATTAAAAATTCAAATCACACAACACACACACACACACACACATCTGTGTACACAGATCTACATACATGTACATCTGGGACTTGGCACTTGTCCAATGTCAATGTAGGTCTATGGTCTATGTGCTAAGAAGATGACTGACAAAAACCTGAAAATCCTTGTCTTCCAGCCATAACTTGAATAAATATTTGATTCAACTTTAAGGACTATCAATCTTCATCAAGATGGATCTCTGAAACTTGCATGCCTGAAACATAGGTTGCAGTTTAATAATATGCATTAAAAAATCCATACACTTACAAAAATAATTAAGATAGGGAAACTTTAAACATACTTACCAGATGAGGGTAGATTTCCGATTTCCATCTGAATTGTTGTTATGTTACCCTCAGATGTTGCTCTCTTACGACGCCCAGAGCTTGACTGTTCATTGATGATATTTACAATTCGGATTTTGGAGTATGGAATGCTTAGGAATGCTGCCAGGTTCTGTACTAGGTTTTTTCCAAAGAAGTCATCTACAGTCATCATTGGTAACCCAAACGCCACCATGATGACCTCAGCAGTCTTGATTTCTACTGCTCTGGGACCCTTTATGATGAAGCAAATTATTCCCGTTTTCATGTTGATGTAGTTTGTGCCAGATGCATCGGTGTTGACTTTAGGCATATACTGGCCTTCATAAGTCTCTCTTTTCAAGACCATGGCTCCTGTAGGAGTGTATGCAGCATTTTTAGGCAGGACATATGTCCCATTATGATAGACATCAAGTCGGTTGGGCTGGCTGTAGTATACACACACACGCACTGCCTGTGATTCGGAAGCATCCAGCAGGAGATATCGGGAATGCTGAGGAGATGTGCTGGTGAAGAACACATCAAAGTTCTGCCCTGTAAAAGATATCCAAGAACAAGTGATAAAGATATAATTGATGTATCCACTTTGCTACATGTAATAAATGTTTTAACAAGTATTTTTGGAGCCTGATTATGATTTGGATTTAAATTCTCAAATAAAGAGAGGTACTAAATTATAATTCAACTTCATTTGACCAGGTATGAAATTATGTGCACAAAGTTGCAATTTTATTGTAGTGTAATATTGTAAGGCTACCTTTGCTGCAGAGTCTCTATTTTGGGAACTCAGGTTCGATGGATGAGTTCTCCTCAGTCTGCCAACAGGTCTACTTGAGTGAGAACAAAAACAAGCTTCCTTTTGTTGGAAACATGGGGACTAACTACCACGTGAAGATGACTTCCCTCCACCAGAAGTGGCAAGAAGCCATTCATCATTGGAACCGATAATGTCTCTTTACATGCCAATCACCGATCCTTTACAAGATGATAACTTTTTTTACATGTCCGTCACCCATCCCTTATTGGATCTAGCAACTTCCATAAGCAGGTGGAATGCATGTCCCAAGCAGCCATTTTATGAATGCATTTACCCACACCTTGAGGCATATTGAATGTTAAAAGGAAATGCATGTATAAAAATAAACAACTTAACCAAAACAAGAATTTGCTGGGTAACACAATTTTCTAATGCTAATTCTATTTAAAAAAATAAAAAATTATGAAAAGGAACACAAACAAATAAAAACTATACAAATACATGCAGCAATTACTAGTCAAGAAAGGATATTAATATTATGAATGCCCAGAGAAAACCACACAAAAGTCTAAGGAAAGGACAATATTCTGAATGGACAGAAATACTGGCAGAAACGGAATCAGGCTAGCATTATGATGGTTTTTGTTATAAAACTCCAAGTACTAATTGGAGTAGGGATTATTAACCTTGGACTGTGGACCAGTACCAGGAAAAGAGATAGCAATGCAATAATAACAACAGTTAATGTGTAACTGCTATTAAACTGTTAATTACATCATAAAGGATATGACAGGCAATGTGTCACCAAAAGACAAATCAGATGATGACAAATATTGAGTGCTTAGGGACATGTGAGACCTACATAATAAGTCCAAGAAAAAGAAAAATGATATTCCAAATGAACAGAAATAGCTAAGGAAATCTGACTATGATGATGTGTTTATTCTAGACCTCCAGTTACTAACTGGACTGGAGGCTAATTCTACGAAACAACAGCAGTATAAAGCAATAATAGCAGGTAATGTAACACTGCCATCAATTCCTTTATTTCTTTTTCAGAAAACTGAAAGACTTAAGTGTATACGTATTTGACCATAATGAAATAGATGTTTCTGAATGATTATTTGTTCAAATTATTTTCCATAAAAACCAAGTCTATAAATAAATAAATGCTGCATCCTGGAAGTAAAATATATGAATCAAAAGACATTAATGCTAGAACCAATATTGTGGTCAGAATTTCCAGTAACAACAGTCTCAAGACCATTTGCAGGAACTTAACTTTGGATGACAATGTGGCTATTTTTTGCTATGCTATTGTGCTTAAGAAATGTTTTTAGTGTTGTATGTTTGCACTGGTGTTCATTAGACATTATATGTTAAATTTATCTGATGAAACTTTTTACGAAATTTTCACTGATATTTTTATTTTGAAGGAACACAGAACGACTGCAAATAAATAAAACCTCACAAACCCAGCCTGCTATACAGTATCTTTATGAATTAAGTACTGCCAATGTACCCAAGATCTTATGATACTGAAACATGTGAAGAGTATTCTCTAAGAGATGGTAGTGGAAGATAATAAAGAAAACTGGTGATGAAGTTAAACAAAATAGATCAAAGGGGTTTGATTTATTGTTTTAAGGCATAAAAACAAAAGCAGGTTATTTAATACCAAGACTGTCAGTGTAAAATATCTTGCCCAATGTCACACTTCTGTCGCCAACCCAGGATGACCTGAGGGTAGAATTTTAAACTGCACCTTTTTGGTCACCTTTCTGCAAACTGACCAGAAAGGTGACCTTTCTGCAAACTGATGATATTGTCCCTACCACATGTGACTCATGTAATTAATTTCAATATTAATACAACAAACTTAACACCAATAGCAAATCCAGGCACCTTATTCTCAAAAAGGCTTAAACAAGACCCAAACTTAACCCCAAAAAATCTGAATGATAATCTTGGAGTAAATCTATTGAATTTAATGCAATCATTCTAGGAAAAGGACCATTGTTAAGATCTTATAAATATCTACGAGTTTAAATTGACTCCAATAACATTTACAGTCTGTCAAAGATTTTGAATTTAAACATAAGCTCAAGTGTCATGCTCAAATTTCAACCAGATGTCTACTATTGAACTAAATCAAATGTAGTGCTTCATCACTGTACATGAACCAGGATCATGACATACTTAAATCACAGAAGTCATCTTCAAAAGTATCAGGAACCTTTATAGTGGTAGTGTTCTGGTTATTAACTTTAAAAAGGATGAAAATTTTGTATTAATATTTTGTGTTCTTTTATCTTCAACAGCAAACCTAAATCACATTTGAGATTTTTTTGTACACTTCAAGTGAAACATGAGCGTTACCATCCCTTTATCAGAATGATTAGCTGTTCATATCAATAAAACAAAAGGGACCTGGACTGAGTAGCTTTAACAGCATCAGAAAAATTGTAAAGAAAATTGTGTATGCATGTATACATGTAAGATTGTAGACGTAGTTTTATTGAAAGATTTCAGAGTCTGCATTGCATGCAAACCTTGCCCAGTGTCCTGATTTATATTTACCAATGTAAAATTTATTCTGTCCATGCCCTCAATACAAGTCTAATCTGTTATCTAAATGGTATGTTGGAGACTTAGATTTTTTGTTTTTATTTATCATATATCTGTACAAGTGACTTTGCATGTTAAAGGCAATGAAATATTTATATTATTTTTCTTTTCTGATGGTATCACAAATGATGACTAGTACCAAGTCTAAATTTTCTTTCTGCACACATCCTGAAAATTAAAGAGAACTTTCTATGCTTGCTTGATAATAACTGTATACCATTCCCCACCCTGTTATTGCAGGCAATATGCATTTCATTAATCCTTGAAAGTTCACACCTTTTGTAATGAAACTATACGTTATCTACTACTGTCAAATGTGTCATAAATTGCAACTATAATTGTTTTTGTACTAAAAGATCCTTCCTAAGAAAATAAAAGTTTTTCTGAAGTAAACAAAATGTTCAAGACAAAATACTGAAATAGTCATTGACTATTTTCAGGTGTGAAGTTGAAGCCTGTATATGCTTGCAAGGAAACATGATTTGACAAAATGGTGGCAATTTTATCATTATCAGGGCCTTTCATGTAATTCTACTGGACGAAGGACAAAAATAGTGTTTCAATAGTGGTCTATTGCACATACCAATGTAAAGTTGATATCTACTGCTTTTGAAAAATAAAAAATTTGTTATTTTTTAAAATGTATGTTGTATTTTTTTTAAAAATGGTACTACTCTTCCTTTGTCATTTACTTGACAATATCCTTACCCATGTTAACCAATTAGTAACATTATCCGTTTGAAACTGAATCATGTTCAAAATTTTATATGCAATTCAATTGCCTCAAAACATCTGAAATTTATGTCAATCTACTAGTTTAGAAACCAATCTGCTGATGTAAATCTGTTGGATTTATATCCTGGTTCTATCACATCTATGCACAACAGTAAATCTGTTGGATTTATATCTTGGTTCTATCACATCTATGCACAACAGTAAATCTGTTAGATTTATATCCTGGTTCTATCACATCTATGCACAACAGTAAATCTGTTGGATTTATATCCTGGTTCTATCACATCTATGCACAACAGTGAGGAAAAGAACAGTATAAAATTATTAAATCCCATGAAAAAATTAACTCCATCTGAACATTAGTGAAGCCATTTGCTTTAATTCTGTTTCTCATGTAGCACAAAGTATCATTCACAATGTCAGTTGAAACCAACTACACTTGCAATTATTGTTATAAGGCATATACAGTAAAGTCCATTTACATCAAGACTGGATGCTATATAAAAGTCATAAAGGTCATGTATGCACATTTACTCATCCTAAATAAAATACAAATTGTTTAAAATTGATTACTAATTTTGTTTAGCCAAAGTCTATTCAATCCTGGTTATTGAATGCTCTGTACCTTAACTGTTATCAACAAATGTCCAGACGAAAATTATCAAATGCTATGGACCTTTACAATGGTGGTCATATATTAAACTGGGTCTAGAAAAAAAGCACATTTAGTCTAATCATTACAATATAGGGTAGTATGAATTTGTTTATCCAAATGCCTAGCTTTCATTGTGACATCACTGCACATGACATTCAGTCTGGAATGTACCTGGATCGCACCTTAAGCATGATCTTGTCCAAAAATGTTCCCATACTTTAACATTTATTTTGCTGTACTTCTTGGGGCATGTAAATAATAACTTTCCAAAGGAATGTGGATGTATGAGGACCCAGATGAAGTGAATAACTACCATTTAAAGGTATGTAGAATCAAATTCTAACACATGACACACATTACTGACATAGTGTTAAATGTTTACATGTCCTGGATGTCTTTTACTATACAAAATATCAGATATTGTGAAACACATCACAAAGTTCCTTTAGATATTTTAAATAATAGTTTCCCTTGGTTACAGTGAGATTAGGATAAAACAGTAGAATTTAGGGGTCCCTTGGGCTTTGTTATATCAGGAGTTTACTGTAAATTCAGGACATTTCTGTAGTCATTTTATTTTTCCTTTTTTATTGTAACTGATCTGTTGTGAAACTGAAACTGTCACAAAAATAAGGAAAATCATAAGATACTGACCATCTGGACTGGAAATATCACACTGCTTGAAATTCTTTTTTGTTACTTAAACTTCAATACATGAATGTGCAATAATTTCCCTGTAATGACAGTCAAATGAGAAGATTATTTACCATCAGCAACAACAGCCTGGAAGGTGGATAGCCTCCTCCGACAGGTATATCCCTCACACCATCCATGGTCCTGGGGGCCATTTATCAGGTCAATGTAGCCATCACCATAGTGGGCCACAACTGCAACTGGAGACAGCCGACGTGTTTCGGTGTCAGCATCCATACTCTCAATGGTAAGCACCAGATAATCCAACCCCTGACAAAGCCAGGCCTGCCAGTCAGCACTCAGAGTGCAGTTCTCATTACGAATGATACCTAAAATATATAAGCACATCAATACAGTGAATTATATTGAAGGCATATATCATATAAAAACTCTGCAAACTTTGGATTTCAGATGTTTTTGCTTAAAACAGCAATAGAAAAAATCTGCTCTTTCCATAATCAAAAGTTTTGTTGCTACTTGTTCACCAAACATTATCTTTAAATATCAGAAATATATATGTCAGCATAAAGATTTTTTATTGATACCAATATGACATCTAAGGTTACACAAAAGACCATTTTACATTAGATTACACAAAGTAATAATTCACATACCTCTCTTTTTAGCAATACTGTTGACATCAAGTCTGGCCCCTGTGACAGGGTCAGTCAGAAGCTCTTTAGGGATCCTGTAGTCTCCTAACCCTCTTACTGGGTTCACATCCCATTCAAACTCTGACTGAGAGATGATGGATGCCTGCTTGCCAAGGAAACTTCCATCCAAGTCAGTCATAATTGTCTTTTTCTTGGCATCACAGTCCATGTCCACACAGTCAGATGGATTGATCTTCCTAAAAAAATAACTTGATCAGTTAGATTTTACACCTTTATCTTGTTGCATCAATATTGCTCTTTCTGTCTGATTTCTTGATCTGTCTGTCCATAAATATGTCTCCTGTGACTGAACTAATTCTGTGTCCATCCAACTACCAAATCTCTTCCTTTCTGTTGCATGAAAAATGTTAGCATATTAGATTACAAGTGATGCTCAATTTATGCCACAGAGGCATTTCTGAAGTTACAGCATAAACAAAATTGGTGTAAAGCAAAAGTAATGTAAGTCACAGCACACATCACCAGCGATGGCACATAAACGAGCACAGTGGAGCAATTGAATGTTATTTCTTCTATTTAAATGATGTTGAAATAAAAACACATAAATCATAATGGCATAAATCAAGTATCACCGGTACTCAGTAAATCGAAGCAAAAAATACTACTGACTAGTGAAAAAAAATAATTAGTCTGTTAGTGTAATATGAATATTCTGTCATATAAAATCACCTGAAGAAATCTGAACACAAAAAAGCATCAGACATACTCAGTGTTAGGTCTGTGAATGAAGACCTTTAGAGCATCATCAACAAACTCCAAAGTAGCCCTCTCTATTATCAGGGGATGGTTACCATCATCATTTCCTTCATTTGTGGCAATGGCATAGTCTGTCTGGTTTGAGCAGGAAGTTTGGAAATAAGCAAATGTCACATCTGAAAATGAAATGTAAACTTATTTATTTTATCCTACATATTGGATAACAAAATTACATTGAATCATCAGGTATCTAACCCCATGTTATCAGAATTATAACTTCATTTAAACTGACATCTCCCTGATCCTATAATAACCTAATGAATTAAATGTCCAATTATTTGCAATGGAATCTTGTAATATCTAACCCATTTTTATTGATTTGCCTTTCCTATTTTCATTCATCTTAGATCAATGTTACACTGGCATATCAGCAAAAGAATCTAATATTTCATTTTTGTAGGGCTTCCAGATGGCATTTAATCAGAACCATGTAAATGAACAGTTTTTGGTAAATACAGAAGTATTATTTATTTATTTATTTATTATATAGAAACAAAACAATTAAAAAACAGAAATACTTCCATAAATCCATCCTAGAATGAAATGTAGTTGTTTGGGAGGTTAAAATAATTTTAATTATGTAATTCTTACATACCTGCTACTATTGCATTGTTTTCCTTTTCCAATATGTTAAGTCTCCAGTAGCAAGCTAAATATGCCCTCTTTCAATAAACATACATGCGCCAGAACAGAGAAGTTAATTAGAACAACTATTAGGAGACTTTCCAAAATTTGGACAGAAGTTTTTCCTTGAAAAAGAGGGAGCATGTTCAATTAGAATGGCAAATTTTTCATTGCAGCATGTCTTTGACTTTCTTATCTCTTCTCTTAGTATAAGAACTTATGTGCAGTTCCAGATCATAGAACATTATTTGGACTAGATCTGAAAAAATTATCTGCTACCATAAAAAGGAGATTATCTTCAGCTATAATGCTGGCAAAAAATGTCTTGGCATCTATCTATATCTATATCTATATATATATATATATATATATATATATATATCTTGATCCACATTTGATACAGATTCCATGAATATGGATTTCAGTGATGGCATATTTTGCTGCAGTTAATATGTTTTCATGAGATTTTAATTATTTTATGCTTTTTGAACTCTTTAGTAATCTAACTATAATCAATTAATGTCTTTAATCCTTTTGGAATTACTTCTGATCACACAGTATAAACCATGCTGACAATTTCAAAAACTGAAACCAACTGACCCTGTCGATAGAATTAAAGGGATGTTAACTGTTTTATGATGCTTGAAATTAGCAGCTAAACTGTCTTGCCCTGCTCAAGCCGATCAGTCATATGATCATGGGTAGTAATACTGTGTGTACTACAATGGATACAAGGTGTAAAAAAAACAAAACATTACATTTTTTAATAATAATTTTGCATACACAGGATATTTCAGTGAGTGACAGGAGGGACAAGAGACATTTCTCATATCAGAATGAAAATCCTCCTGGCTGTATTTGACAATGTTTTTAACTTTTCAACAATATGCACAAACATTTGAGAAAGCTAACCTGAAGCTTTCGTCCTCATGCTAAGGACTTCATCAGCTGCTTGATTTAATCTCTACTGACTGTTAACATCACTCGATGGAATGGTGAGCAATGTTAACAGATTGTCCCAGATATGTGGAAGGTTGTAACGGCCACCATCCCTGTTCAGCATTGGTTTGTGTGCATGAATGTAGATCAGTTCCTTAACCCCCCGCTCGAACCAGGTTTGTTCCCAATCTAGGATTTTTACTAAGTTCCAAGTTATAGCATGGCCAGGGCAAACAATGTGGATGTGTTGTGATACTTCAGACAAACTAGAACTTGGTCTTCAATATTCATTAAATCCCGCTTTCTGTGTCCTTTCCATTTCCCCAATACAGTCATGATGGCATGGACTTTCACCATGTCCTTCACACTTGTGTATGTAGTTGAAAAGTTAAAAACATTGTCAAATATGAATATTACTACACAGTTAAGCTTTCACTAAAGCCTTCTGGCTGTATCTAAAATGAATTAGGTACTTTTAGCTATATTTAATGATGCTGACCTGAAAATTTACTCAGTTACCGATAGGATCAAATTTGGGATGCTGTGTGCAATGAAATCATCTGTTAATGTGTTTCCAGATATTTTTTGTACTTGAAAACACAATCAAAACATTTCCTATTAAATAAAAAATACATAGACTTGCCTGAAACATGCATTGTGCCACCAACAGCCTGATAGGCCATAATGCTTGCAAGTGGATGCGCAGGAGCATTGTTAGAACCAGAAGTAAACGTGGTCCAAGTAAGTCCAACCATCCCTCCATTGATAACCCCAGGAGGACTAAGCAGGCCATTTTCAGAACAGCTGAAAGAAGATGTTCTACCCACAATGATTGTGTTTGCCACATGTGCAAATTTATTCTCATACTGATGTAACAGTGAATTTGGTCCTACAACCATGGAAAAGATATTCACACCATTCTCAATGACCACATTGTCTGTCAACTTAGTGTTTGGGTAGTTATTGTAGTACAATCCATAGTCATGGTTCTTCCAAAGAGTAAAATTTGCCAGCCTTGTACAACTGTGGGCATTGGCATAATTAGGAAATATACCTGTTCCCATCAGACAACTGTGACCAATATTATTGATGTAGTTTCCAGTGTTACCATTGTTACATTCTGTCCCAGGAACATGGTAGCACATCCTCTCTGATGCAGACACAGAATTGTCTACCAATGTCAGATTTGTGGCTTCCATGGCTTCAATTGCTGCTTTATAACTTTCAGTCCAAATGTTCAACACAGCCAAATTACCACGGATGGTTGTGTTCACAGATGTTGTCCATATTGCTTTAATAAATTAAATGAAATTTTGTCTTAAAAACAGTGATTAAAATGATATTTACACAAAAAATCTGTAATTGCTTAATGCCCATAAAAAAAAGTAAACAGATCAGATGAAGTCTGACAAATTCTTAAAGTTGTAAAAGTCATTTAACAATGATGATTCTCACTCCTGTAAAAACCTATATTACTTATTCAAATGAAAGTGCTGTTTAAGAGGATATAAAGTTCTTCCTAATAAACAATGTTGAAACTGCTGGAAAACAAAAATATAAATTTATCGAAATAAATATTTAAAACAAAGAAGTATGAAAAAGATAATTTTTCATTATTCAATAACAAAATTTCCAATTTTCACAAACAGAACTGGAGAAATAGATTGCTACATAACTGAAGCAATAAAAAACACCTTTCTCACTCTATAAAGTGTTTAATACAAATTATGTACATATAATAATTCAGGCAAAATTCCCCTTTAACATTTAATGATAGATACAGTTGCTCTTAAGAAATAAAAATCATTGATAGGCACAAACTTACCATGCTTTACAGTATGATGTATGACATTGTTCTCTATGATCATCCCATTGGCTCCAAAAAGCCCTATTGCAGGACTGAAGCCATCATGAAATGCACACTCTTTCACATAGGATGGCTTGATACTGGACACTGCTCCAGTATCAGAATATGTAATGGAGAATCGGGCATCATCCAACTCAAAGTAGCCTTTCTGGCCAGTGTTGACAAACTCCACATTAGACAGTCGAGCATGACCTGTATCAAATGATGACATGTATAATACAGATAATATTATATATTTATATCTCATTATTATTATAATTAGTAGTAGAGATTGTACAAATTCTAAATAATATATAAATGATATATTTATAATTCTATATAATTAAGCCTGTATACCTTAATTTCTTTCATAGGAATCCAGAACGACTGTGTAGATAGATGAGAATTACTTACCAGGTCGTCATGCGAGTGTGTCTGCTGCGCACGAGTGCATATAACACCAATTCAGCGCCATCATTTATTGGTGATGAGTGCTTAGTCATGATGAAATATGGGCTGGTGCGTGCAGGCAAGGCGATGGGTGCCATTTACCCGCAGACCTGGGTTTGAATCTCTGTAGAGTACAAATTAAAAATTCTCTAACCTGTATGATAGTATTATTTGTATTAAATATTAATTCTGCCTACTATTATCAAGCATTCTTCTACAGAATCCAGGGATAGCACTTTCCGTTCTGTCTGGTGTATATTTATAATTCTATATAATTAAGCCTGTATACCTTGATTTCTTTCATAGGAATCCGGAACGACTGTGTAGATAGATGAGAATTACTTACCAGGTCGTCATGCGAGTGTGTCTGCTACGCATGAGTGAATATAACACCAATTCAGCGCCATCATTTATTGATGATGAGTGCTTAGTCGTGACGGAATATGGGCTGGTACATACAGGCAAGGCAATGGGTGCCGTTTACCCGCGGACCTGGGTTCGAATCTCTGTAGAGTACGAATTAAAAATTCTCTAACCTGTATGATAGTATTATTTGTATTATATATATATATATATATATATACACACATCACTCCCTTGATAATTCTGGTAAATGCTAACAGGTGGCAACAGAGAATGAAATAAACACCAATTAAATGTCTTGCTATGTGAAATTCACATTCTAATCCTTTAATTTCACTTCAATGTAAACACTATAATCGCAACATATTCTCTTCTATGAAAACATGAAAAGAGTCAATCGACCGTCACATCGAAACCCGTGAGTACTACTGTGAGAACCTAATTACATGCCGGCTTTGTTTTGAACAACAACTTGGGGAAGTGTTTGTTGCATTAAAAAAATCAATTAAAAGAGACCTGTGTTGTTTTATCACTTTGAATATGTCTTTTGTATCAAATCAAGCAAGGGAAGTACAATTAAAAAAAATCAAAGGCATACCAATAGGAGCATAAGTTCTTGTGGTCATTACCATTCTCAAAATTCATTTTATTTGACCAATCGAAAATGGTTTCACATTTTTATGTACTTAACATCATTAAAGTATATAATATCAGTAATGTATCCTAATCATTTGTAAATGTGACCATGGAGAGCAAAGAAAGTAAGCGAAAGGTGTACTGAGTGACTGAAAAGCTGTGAATCATAGATGTGGTTCATAATGGCGAAGCGAGATCCAACGTTTGCAATGAACTAAAAATTGCTGAGTCAACATTTAGAGGTTGGCTTAAGGATGAGCAGAAACTTCGTGATTACTTACATGATGTTGATTCAGATGATGGGATCAAACAAAAACGAGCACGGACTGCAAATGATACCAAATTAGATGATGCTGTGTACACATGGTTCACACAGCAACATGAACAAGGTGTTCCCATCTCTGGAACAATTCTCAAGGCCCAAGCAGAAAAAATGGCAAAAAGTATGGAGAATGAATCTCATTTTAGGGCAATCCACCGATTCCAGCACTGACATGGAATTAAACAAAATTTATTAACGGGAGAGATACGCTCAACGAATCAGGAAGCCACCATGTAATTATCCATACCAGCTCAGAGAGATAATCATCCATGAACAATACACAGAGGCGGCAGAGAAATCAAAGAGTAACACAAAAAAAAATTAACAGATTTTTTTCAAAATGTGAAGTGTTACTTGTCAAACGTGTCACAAACTGCAAGTATTATCGTGTTCTAATTTACATTGTTTTAAATTTGTAGACCCATTAAATTCATGTTGGTAATGGTTAACCCTTGTGAATTTATTTTTTTTCTCATTTTACTTCTACCACAATCAAATCTACCTATCGTTCGATCGACATTGATTTTTCAAAATGAGTGTCGATCTTTTGTATAAAAAAGTATACTCTGGATCAAACAATAAAACTAGAATGTATCCAATTCAGCACAAAAATTATTGACGTAGTACACAATGTGTGAAGTCGTACATGTGTTAAGCGAACGGAAACCATGTGGAATAATGTTTTGATGATCTCCTCAATATACTGTAAGTTATCCTGAAATTAATGTTACTCTGAGAGAAAAAAAGTAAACAAAGTACACCACTATGAAGAGATTTATTCACAGTTAATCTCAGCACAATTATTAATTGAGTATTCAACACTGTAACATGCCAACCCACCCCAACCCCATTTTGGCCTCTACATCGATCCCTTTGTTAGTTTGTTGTTTATTATAGGTCTCTCAATAACTCACGCCCTCGCTTATAATGCGGTCGATGTTTTTGGACCCCATTGTGCACGAGTTATCGAGAGAGTGGTGTATATATATATATATATATATATAAAATGAAACAGGATATACCTAGATTAAATGGGTTAAAATATTCTCCTCATGACTACTATGATTTGGAAAAATATATTGCAATCAATCTGAAAAAAAAAGAAAATTTTATGTTAATGTTGGATCAATGGGAACTCTTACCTATAACAAAGAAAAATTGGTGTAAAGATTCGTGTGTGTGTGTGTGTGCATGTGTGCACACATCTGTGTCTACCAATCCATGCCCTATCCTATGCACCAATACAATCTGAAAACTCTCCCAGTCTCTCTCTGCTAATATGCTATGGTAAATCTGGGGCAATGCACTTTGCAGATGGATGATGGTTATACTCCGGTAAACACAGTTAGTGATCAAAGTCTAAACTTACCAGTAAAAAAGCCACCCCCATTTTCACTTCTACTTGATACCATAATCCTGGCTCCAAATGATTCAACATCCATATTGCTGTAACTCTTCCCAATGATTTTAACATTCCTCGTCAGCAGGCCAACTTCCGCTCTCATCTCAATGATCTTTCCAGATAGCAGCATTTCGGAGAAAGCTATAAAGTACAAAAGGATGACCATATAATAACACTGTGCAACACATATAATTGGTCAGGCTTACATTGGTTTGTTAAAATTATAACTTCCAAATTTTCTTCCTCTGTATACTTTACATTGTTGTATATTTTTCTTCGAATTCTCATGTCTGCCTAAATTAAAAACATCTAAAATGAAACCATACCTCCAGCATTTGACTTTACCATAAATATCCATACATCAAAAAAACATTCCAGATGTACAGTAATTATGTAAATGTAACCTAACTGGAGTAACAATGTTTTGAAAAATACATCCTTTCCCCATAACATTAGAATACCTTAATGACAACCAGAACACTTATATCTTTCACACAATGTATGGAAATGGAAGAAACAACTTGTATACGCAGTCATGAATTATGTTCACCCTTTCCAAATCAACTGTTACTAGAGGTGCACTGTATTACCGGTATACTGGTTTACCACTGCATTTTTGTCCTGTGGTACATACCATGGTACATTTTCGCTGTACCGGTACGTCGGTAGTTTCTGTCAGTAAGGAATGTATAGAAATTCCCAAAAAATCATGTTATGACTTTAATGATATTAATAAAGCTTTGAAATATTTTTTTTTAACAAGACGGGTGTATCTGTGACAAATTAATCATGACAAATATAATATATTTATGATCCTTTAACCACATCCTTGACACCTGCCACATGTGCCAAATGCAGTGGAAAATTGAATTGTGAAACAGATTAGAGCAAAAAAACAACTTTCAGAAAAATGTAGGATTCAAAAGAAAGAAACACACACACCCTTTTTAGTTATTTATATGCATAGGTGAATGTGTTAAGCATATGTATTCGTTTGGAAGATTTGAATCACTCTATGATTTTCAGGGGCGTACTTGTTTTCTGTCTGAACTTTCTCGAGTCCAGTAAATATTTTCTCATTTGTTCAGTGTTTACTGGTCCTCTCTGACAAATGTCTTGCCCAAGTGTTAGCATCCCATTCAAAGTTTCCCTGCCTATTTTATCAATAGTGTAGCCAGAAAATTTTAGGCTTCAGTAAAAACACTTCATATTGTTATCAATAGTATCTTTAATGTCAGCAGTATGTCTTTCACAGCTGTAGTGTAAACTTAATCATCCCACTTTAGTTACAGTTTTTAGATTGCAACTTATACAACAATTAAGAAACACATAGAAAAGTCATCTTCAGTAAGGTACTGACCATTTAATTATTGTCAGGGAGCTGTCATTTTCTTTTCAGCTGCAATATTTTCTTTTATCTCAAGATATGTTTTTCCTATTAAGTTCATGGATATAATATGTTGTTAATTTGCTATAAATCAGAACAGGATATTTTGTGCAATTACTGGCAGTTAGAATTAAACAAAAGAGTGTTGGACTACTGCTCCAGAACAATGAATGGTTGGTCCCTAATATTAACTGCAGTATACTGTGGTATGTATCGTGGTACTTTAAGAAATACTGTGGTACAAAATCTTTTGCTATACCTAGCTCTAATTGTTACCAATCATTTAGTACCCAGTACCTTAAAATTGCAATGTGCAAGTCTTTGGGTGTTCTTTTTTTTGTTTTGATTTTTCAACGCAGCTTTAACAATTTTCGTCATATCGATATATCTGCAGTGTGGCAGTTATAGTGATGTCTAGCACTGGGGCATCATGCTACAGCATCATGTCCCACCCAGTCACATTATCCTGACACCAGGCCTACCAGTCCTAACGCAAACCTTTTAATGCTGAGCACCAAGCGAGGTAGCTGCTAGTACCATATTAATGAGCCTTTGGTCTGACTCAGCCGGAGTTCGAACCCGTGACATTCTGCATCCGAGAGAGTTGCTCTAACCACATAGGACACCAGAGTGGTTCAAAGTGCTAGTCAGAACTGCTTTCATTTTGTGTACAATTACATGTATAAGAAAGTAACTTTTCTTATGCTTATACAATCCTTTTAGAATCAAATATTTTCACTCATCCATACCTAAATGTTTGTAATGTAGTGCTCCAGAAAGGGTGATAGTTGTGGATGATATGGCAGAGATCTGGAATGTTTCAGTCTCCCAGACATTATAGCTTGTGGGGGCAATCACAATGGTGTCTCCTACTTTCCAGTCCACAGCATACTGTACCTTGATCTGAATGTCTCCCACATTTGCTGTGGTGTTCAACTTGGTCCAGGTGTGGCTGACATTCTTGCCATGAAGGTCTAAATGTCCAAATACACCTGCAAAAACACTCACTTTCATTTTTGATCATGTGAAAATTTTAAACTGTCTAGCTTGGGGAGTGTTTTTTTATAACCCCCCACCCCCAATACAGATCATGTCACTTACTGTAAATGGAAGGAAAAATAAAAATTATGCAAGATATTTACATTTTATTTTCAAAACCCATTGATATAAAAAAATAAAAATTTATATTCTTACATGACATGATAGTCTCATAAAATCATCTCTTCACATGCCAATCCTACGTGTAAAATAAACAATGCAAAAACACATAATCTAGGCTACATTAGAGAAAAATTATTTATATAGTCTTGTAAACAATTTTCAATTACAAATGTCTTTTGCTGTAATGAATCTCACAGGAACAAATGATTTTAATGTAATCCAACCTTTGACCTAATAAGTCACAAGCCTGGGAAGAAAAAGTGTTTTAAATACATGTACTGTCTTTATTATTGTAACATTTTGCATGAGCAAGAAATCATTGCTGCATGAGATATTTTTGCATGATTTTGAAGCACTAATTATTAAAAGTCTCAACATTTCTATTTCCTTCAAGAGTGATGTCACCAGAGTGATGCTTTAAGAAAACATTGATGTAGAGCAAAGTTGGTGCTGTGAAAGTTGTAGTGACATTTCTATTTGCAACAAAGCTAGCTCACCTATAACTTTACTCCCAATAGGAGGTCCGTCCGCAGTTGGGAACTCTGGGGTTGAGTGTTCACCAACAAGCGTGATTTCTGCTGAACCTTGAAGAGGATTATTCTGCCAGCCACCAATAAAATAACCACCCTGAATTGGATGAAAAGAATTGAATGTAAGTCCTATCATATCTATAAAAGACTGGTCTTATTCAAAAGGACCCAATCATGAAAGCTATTTTATTTATTCATTGACAGCTGAGGGTAGGAGTGTGACAGTGTGAGAATGTGGATCTCACAAGGACTTTTGATTGGATTTGAGTATTCTTGCAGTAGAACTGTAAAAAGGTTTGGAACAGACATAATTATCATAAAATTTAACAAGTTTAATGAAATATGAAAGAAAATTCAAACATTTATACAGTAGATTTTATTTCCATAATTGTTCATTCTGTCATGACAAAATGCAATACAGTCGTTCAAATTAAATAACAAATATCTTTCTTTCCTTCACTATCCCTTATCTCTTTACTGTCTCATTGAAGCCAAGGTCCTTAAGGGAAAGCCCTGCTGTGCTGATAGTTATGAAGTAACTAAGCATCCTCTGTAACAGCTTATTCCTCAGCACACTCTTGATCCTATTCATAGTTTAAAATGACCTTTCACAATCTGAAATAAATGTACAAGAAGTTCATTAATGGATGTAACAAAAGATATAAAAGAAAAACAATTCCTAAGTAAACTACCAAAAATCAATTCTTCAAGGATCAAGACAGTGACACATTTTTCAACAATAATGGCAGAATGGCAATATAATGTACATTACTTTCCATTAATAACAATAGATCAATATGTTTGTTATGGTTTAATTGCTTCAATGTCAGAGAGCTGAAATGCTGTTCAAAATTTGTGTTTTATTTACCTGCTGTAGACACAGTAAGTACTATTCACATATTTTGAATAATATTTCAAATATACATTAAGGAATAATCAAAACTGTTTTTGTTATACACAGGTTCAAAACATTCAATTTGGAACATATGCTCCTTTTCTTATCTGGATAGACATATAAATAGAAATTCGCAGGGCAGCATGCACCTGAGTTATACATCTCTTTCACTGACAATATATTGGTTTCTTCCTCAAAGTATACTATGCAAATATAAGAGCAAATCATGCAATTTTCACTCATGAAAATGTATTCATCATGTTAGTTCTGGAAAATATAAAATGACTAAAATGACAATAAGAACTAATACTACTACTGCTAATACTACAACAAAAAAAAACCACAATGATATATTGTGATGGTGCCATAGGAATTTTATGCAATTCTACATTCCCTACCCCATCTCACCTGTTACTAAGTAGATCAAAACCAGATGTTAGTAATATGGAAGACTTACCATCCAATCCAATGGTTTCTGTACAAGAATAGGAAATCTTTCATTCAATACTGAACCATTCCATTACATTCTCTTCTTAGGATCTTTCTTTTCCTTCATGAGAGAAATCCCGCGATCTCAATCTGAATCCACAAACTCAGCAGCTGGTCTTAGGCTGGTAAACAAGGGGCAAACCTGGCACTGGATAATTTTATATCTTTTTATGACTTTTGTGTCTATTTTACTGAATGAGCACTAAGGATTTTACTAATTTCAAAAGTAACATGCACACACCTACTGAGCTCGTAGTGGAAACAACTGAAATAAAACTAATCAGTTGACTTCATCATGACATGCCAATCACATGACTATGTCACTGTAAATATTAAGCCAGCATCAATGGCTATGCACTGGCAACCGGATCAAGCCATCTATGGAAGATAATGGCTAAATGAATGGGTAATTATCTCCGATTATTTTAATTACATACACAAGAAAAGGCTTCATTCAAGTGATAGTTGTTATAATTGGGTGACAATGGTATAATGAAATCACATTGTATGAAAATTAATATTTAGGAAAAAAAATTTAAACAGAAGGAAAAATTGAATGACATCTAATTTTCTAAATGCTTGCACTGCCACCTCTCTGTATTATGTACACTTTCTCCAATATGTGCATGAGATTGTGAAAACAGTCAATGGTTTTATCAGGTTGAAATAGTTTAATCTTTTGACATTGGCTGTTGTTGCTGCACAATAAAAAGAAAATGAAATCAATCACTCATTTAAATAAAGTTACTGCCCTCTCATGCTCTGATTATGTATCAACTCTGGATACTTCCCTGCCATAACAGCAAGAAAACACTTATATACTACTGAAATTAACAAATACTATCACAGATATTTCTGCATCCACATTTGAACCATTTTTCTTAATGTGCATTAAAATCCAATTTTTTCTAGTACAATATTTTCTTCAAGAATACTTATCCAATCATAATACCATAGGATAACTATTACTTCCATGCAAATCAGCCCTCCCAGATAACACTTTAAGCTAAAAAAGAGCAAAATGTTATCTGCCCACGTGGGCAGTGATTTAGCAGAGTGATCTCCCCTTGTGAAGGGATTGGTGCCAAATCCCATGAAATTTTAGTTACTGCTGGAGTGTAAGGCATACTGTCTATTTGGATGTAATTGTAGTGAGGCTGGGAGGGTGTATGTGTATTATGATGGGATAAGTATTCTCAAAGCAACATATTTTAGAAGACAAAATTGGTTTCTTCTTTAAATACATTACACCATCATAATACCTTAGAAGAATAGGTAAGAGATTGAGGGAGATACATCCCCTTACCCCAGAGAGATCATCTCTGGTCCTCCATGGTATGTGAGACAGCTTCTAGATAACCTGACTGGAAAACAATCCATCTATTTGGGGTGTGACTTTGAAAAGGAAAAATATTCCCGCCTGCAAATCCAGTGGAAGTCATGAAGCCACATCTGTATGAAGCTGTCAAACAATCTTAAAAGGTAACCTTTGTGCCCAAGATAAAAATTCCTCAAGATCGACTTGGGCCTTTTAGGATGAGAGATCTCTGATAAGAACTGGAAAAGTGTACTTGGATCTCTATGCCATGCCATGGATAATGATAGTTAGCAAAGAGTTTCACTCATATGCAATTGTGCTGACTGTTCTTCATGATCAAATATGTGGGGCAAATTCATTGGTGTGGCTGTAGTCTAATATGTAAGACAGATAACCCACTTTATTCAGGATGAAAAATGTCTATTTTGACATATCATCCTTCCCCTCTTTGAAGGTAAAACGTGGCATGATCTCCCTCGATGCAACAGCTCGATATTCCTAAAATACCACTTCTGAGCTAGCACTAGGTCCTATTGATGACCTTGAGATGAAGTGTCCAGAATAGATGGGAATTATTATTAATATCTAATTGCTCATACTTGTTCTTGGTAATGAAGCAGGGTGCTTCATGAACGATACTTATCAATCATGGCAGAACTGCATGTAGATGGGTGAAATAAGAAATGTATTGATGATTTTGCCTACCGACTGCGAAAGTAGAGAACAAACAGGACTTATAAGACAGATGAACTAAGTAAGCTCTGAGAGTAGTTTAAACGTTGTCTTGTTCCGCCAGGTTAATTCCCATGATCACTTCCACTTGAGGAAGGGTCCAATGTCATTGGCCAGGTTTTATGTTTCTTTGATATTCTCTTTTCCATGATAACACAGTATGTCAGTGATTGAGGAATGGATTAACATCTTGGTCTAAATGGGACTACAGGCATGTTTAACTTCTTATTATTTCCCCTCTTATGGGAACTAGGATGTTTCACCCCCATAAACATTGTGCTGGAATATATTACATGCTTCTGAGGAAATCACTACCCACAACATGCCACACCATCTTTGAATTGCTTCAGCAAAATGAATTACCAATGTGTGTACTGTGATGCCAAATTTAAATATTGCCAATCGTTAGTGCATCATGTCCAGCTCATGCATTTTGGTATCAGAATATCTTGCAGTAACTGCGGAAAAATCTTTAAAAGAAAAGATGATCGATCTCATCATAAACTGAAGTGTTCTTCATCTAATACAGCTTCATTGCAGTATTATGTTTTGCATTACAGAAATTAACTTTATAGAGCGAAGTTTCTGGAGATCAAAATATAAATTCATAAGAGTTTGCTAGTCATTTCTTTATCTATACCCTCTTTAAATCATATTTCTCTATGTATCCAAAACCCAGCTATGAGACAATGATTTATTACGGAACCCGGATACTACAACTGTAAGTTGCGACAATTCTAGTCACATGACCTTACAAGTAGCTATACCGGCTACTCCAGCGTTACTGGTGACAAAGAGGTATATAAATCTCACACTGATATAACAAAGTGATCAGCTGAATAATTGAACCAACCCATATTATTCCCTCTGATGAGTTACAAAAGTAACAAAACCGGTCAGGGACAGGGGGTCATTATCTTCCCTGAAAATCTGAAATATACTGGAACAGTATTTTTGAACAAACAGAAAATTACTAGGCAATGAATCCACTCAGATCATACCAACATGTAATGAATAGCATCAAAATAAACAAAGTGGCACTTTTTATGTATGATAACAAAGATTACCTTATCTGATAACATAATAACTACCTTATTTACATCAATACTTCAAACTGAATGGGAAACCTGAGACTCATTACAAGTTTATTATTTTTGTTCTGTTTCAAACTATCTACAATCTCTAACTTTATTTAATCTAGAATTAAGTTTTTTTCACTATCAAAGCCATTTCCATTGCATTCTTGTCCTTTGGGTTAAATGCCACAAAAATATGTATTTTCTTTAAAATCTTCGATCACAGTATTGTACTCCTGTAGATTCACACATACACATATTTCAACATGTCTACCACTAAAAGCTTGTGTGATTAAGTGAGTTGCTTTCTTTTTATATTATCAAAACTCCACTAATTACTAATTTAAAAAAATTTATTGATTTCTTGGAACATATAAAAATAACTCTAATCACTAATCCCGAACGTTCAACACCATCGTAAAACCTGTCCTACTCTATGGAGCTGAGATCTGGAGAACCACCACAACCAATATGAAAAGGATCCAGACATTCATCAACACCTGCCTCAGAAGAATCCTCCGAATTCACTGGCCAGACAAAATCAGTAACGAACAACTGTGGCAGCGAACACAACAACAGCCTGCAGAGGAAGAAATTCTCCAACGACGCTGGAGATGGATAGGCCACACACTCCGTAAGCCTGCATCCAGTACCACCAGGCAAGCACTCACCTAAAACCCCCAGGGGAAAAGGAAGAGAGGCCGGCCAAGAAACACCTGGCGGCAGGACCTAAAGAAGACAGGCCACACGTGGGGACAGCTGGAGAGACTTGCTCAAGACCGGGGTGGCTGGAGAGAGTTTGTTGGCAGCCTATGCCCCAGCAGGGACCACATGCATAGATGAGATGAGATGAATCACTAATCCAATTAATATTCTGGATCTATCACAATCCCCTTTCAATATCCACCTTTTTCATGTCATCTTCCACAGAGATGTTAGATACATGATATTTATGTGATCAAATAACTGTTTATATTTAGTCTCATTAAAATTTAGTGCCAAGTTTGACCTCAGTCTGTCACTTCAAATTATGATCATGTTACATGGTTGTTTTCAAAACATCAACACATGCTTAAAAGAGAATGGATTTTAGATGATTGTTTTGAATCTCAAACTGATCAACTGAGAAAAACAACTGATAGACATTTTCTGAGCAGGGGCTTTCAACAGAAGCCTGAAACTATATAACTTTTGTCAATAATTTGGGGAGGAATCATCACTCTCTATTTCAGAGTTTCAAAATAGTTTATTTTCATACTGTAGCTTAGTAATTCATACTCATATTTCAATATGTTCAGTCTCTTTACTTTTGAGCTCAAATGATCACTATCAAGAGCAGTAATCAAATTTTAACAGTGAACAGAAGACAGCAGGTGCTACTCAACGAACAGAGGAATATAACACCAAAAGAACAGTTAGCAACAATATGATATCTGTATACAGTACAGATGTGGGAAAGTTTTGGACTTAAAAGGTTTTTAACAGCTGGTTCTCTATGGCTAATTAGTTCAATACCAATTATGTCTCTTTCTTCAAAACTGACTTCAGTATCAAACTGATGGAAAGAGTCCTGACTTGGTAGAATTTGAAAAGTATGCGTCATTATATCTTCAGCCTTAATGTATTTCTCATGAAACTAATTTATATTTTTATTGATTTACTTTCTGAATTCATTCATTCTAACTCCCACAGCAATACTTTCTGTACCAATTTCTGTATGCAATTCAGTTTTTAATAATGGCATGTTTGCATTTATTTCAGTGTTAACTGTCAATGGTACCAATGAATGCAATTATCATTTTGTTTATCAGCTTGAAAGGCCTCTATGTTGACATTAAATCCACCAATGTTACCAGTTACCACAAGTGTCTTTGTATCTACTTCAGTTTCAAATTCATCTTTAGCTATTGTAAATATTTTCTCCAAATTAATTTTCTCATCCTCTTCATTCCTTTTGTTGGTTTTTTGTCAACGCTATCTACTACCATCTTATATTACTGAGCACTACTTTATATACATGTAAAAATTGCACAAAATTTAGTTTCAATCCATTTGGTCTTTCAAATGCTTTTAAACAGAAAATAAAAATTATAAGTCTAATGGGGAGATAACTCAAAGTTGTGGATTAATGTAAAGCCTACTACTAAATCTAATTTCAATCCATTCAAGTCCTCCAAAAGTCATTGAGTGGAAATAAAACTGAAGGGGAAAGCTTAAACTTACACTGGGGCTTACCTCAGTAAATTCTGACATTAAACTTTTAAAGGATGCATAGCAGAGGCTTCCCTAATGCAGCCTCTCAGCAAATGTAAATGTGTTTCAATCAATGAAGTCCTTCAAAGAGCAAACTACAAAACTGAACAGAAAAGTTTTAAATCCAAGAGGGGCCATAATTTTATTCCATACATTTTCGCCAGAGTCAAACCTGAGCTAGGTCTTCTTAATGTAAAGCCTCATACGAAATTTTACTTCAATCTATATTTTCCTTCATAAGTCATTAAGGGGAAACAAAAACAAATTTGTGATGGGATGCAACAGTCGTATCACAGGACAGGACAGGATGTACACTCCTTCAAGAAATACATGATGTAGATAAGTAGATGGGGGGCATATTTAGCAATCCATTAACTTAAATATCAACAATAATTTCAAGTTTTACAACTCAAAGTACTACCATGAAGAAATTCTGGTTTTGGAGTTAAGTTATTTTTGTTTCTTTGTTTGATTTAGAGTTTTATGGCAAAATAAAATATGAAGGTTATTCAGTCCCAAGACAATTGGAGTAAACAGCCTTACCCAAGGTCATACAACAGTAGCCAATATGGCCTGATCAAACAGTAGTAGAATCAAAGCCCTTATCCTTCTGGTTGCATTAACTGCTGAGACACTAATCTCCTACAGAAATATTGGTACCTGAATGATTATGTAAGTTGCTTCTATTTTGAAGTCATAGTAGCTTCCATTGGAATCTGGGAAGTAATCCAGTTCCATTTTCCCTTTCACCTCCAGTGTGCTAAACTTCAGGTCCTCTACATCAACAACAACCCATTTACCTATAAAATGATAAGAAAGAACCACAAAACATATCATACAGTAAGATAATATATGTTTTGTCAAGATGTATATTAGACAGGTAATTATCTTAAGCTCTGATTAGCTTATTACCTATAAAAGTTTATCAACAACACATATTATTTATTATATTTATTATCATTTAATTTCTACTGCATAAATAGAAAATCTCCAAAAATAGATTAAATGACAAAGTATACAGGATGAGACTTAAAATCTGATGATTTCTAACAACACATTCTTATGCAACATGTTTGTTATTATAGTGACACAAATACATAAAATATATCAGGAAATATTTCTTACAATTTAACATTAGAATGCACAAAAAGTTGTGTTACAATCTATGTGAAGAATTACTCTCAATGATAAAATGCTGCTGTAGTTAATTTAAAATAAAAATGAATTAAAAATCATGTACATATGCTGTAACCATGAGTTCATTTTGGGAATGACAAGAATGGCAAAGTAATGGATGCATGCTGACTTATTAACTTACTTTCAGGGATAATTACATAGGCATAAGCCGGTGGCATGCCTACATTTGCAACAGAGTCATCGCCAATGGTATAGTAGGTTGTGTTATCAATGAACTGCCCCACAATCCAAATGGCTTGAGACCAATAAACAAAAACAGCTGACCTGGAGTCCACAGGGGGTACAGTGTTGAGGTCCTGCGGGGGGACACAGTCTTCATAGAAGCACTTGAAGGCAAAGAAATAGGGGAACTCTTGGTCTACAGAATACATGTTGCATTCCTTCCGCACCCTCTTGGTTCCTGACACTGCAATAGGAATAGTAAATACAAAAATCGGTGATACCATTTATTTAAGTAAAAATATTTTGAGAAGACCCAATACATTTCAAGCAGGTAGCATAGTTATCCTTAGCTACTCAAAGCATTCAACTCGGAGCATTTATTTAATCCTGCCGACTGCATTGAAACCATGAATTTCATTTCCCACTCAAACCACTGGAAGAACACTCCACTTCCCCTCATATGTATCTAGAGGGGTAGCCCTTCACAGCCAAGTTATTCTTCTACCAACTTTTCTGAGAAACATTTGCCCCTGAAGGCTTGTTTGATCTGATACAGACAAGCTGGTTCAACAGTTCTGGATTCAGAAGGCAGTAGAGGTTAACACCTGTAGTAGAGGTTGCTTGCACTGGAGAGGGAAGACAACATAAACTGGAAGCTTATGATGACAAGGTCTGCTGCTGCATTGAGGAGTCCAATACATTTCAAGCAGGTAGCATAGTTATCCTTAGCAGGTAAAGCATTGAACTCAGAGTATTTAGTCCTGCTAATTGTGCTGACTGCAGTAAACAGAGAGCAAAGTGATAGCCTTTACAATTTAAATCATTCAAGCATAGATGTAAACTTACTGTTAAGAAAACACTAATGACCAACATAAATGTCTATAGGAATTACATGCATGACCATTTTGGTATGTAATATTAGACAATTATTAACAGAATTGATACATTAAAATGCCCATTATTGGAATGAACACACCACAAACCATAAGGCAACTAGGTAACTAAAATGGTGTAATCATGCATATCATCCCATGAAGTTAAACCAATAAAGTGTGAAATTTCATCCCCAATAGAACATGGCAAGAAACAGATACAAATATAGATGCAGCAAACTTCTCTTTGTAAGAAAACATCTCAAACTTGCTCCCAACATGAATATAGTACCAAATGAAGACATATTTGCTAGGTCACTAAAAGAACATGCTTGCTAGCACAAGTGTTAGTAATCAATGAATTACTGACAGGATTCAGTGCCAGTCCCCTTATCCTGGGAGATCATTCCTGTCTGACTCCCGCCTATGTGGATAGATGACTATGGGCTTTTACACTGCTAAAAATTAACTTGGGAGGGAGGGCTAGATTTGTAAGGTTGTAGCAGTAAATCTCAGGTATTATGATGGGGTAACATATTTGAAGAAGACAATTAAGATTCATCTTAAAATGTACTGACTAATAATATACAGTAAGCCCTCACTATAAAGCACCTCAGTAAAGTGCAGTCCTGCATATAACACAGGTATGATCATGGCTCCCATTGTGATAAAAAACATAGCTTTGATATTAAAATTATCTCAGTACATGGTGACCTCATTTATATGCTGGTACACTTTTATGGTCACCTTTACCAGTGTTACTATTGTTATACATCATAGCCAGACAGAAGCTAGAGCTTTCATATGATTTAACCACCTGAATAATACATATATGTGACAGAACCAGGATCTCAAACCAGTAGATTTACAAATTTTGATCAGTAGATTGGCTTCCAGATCTCCAGTAGAATTTTTAACAGCATATATTTTATGTTCTTTAAGGGGATTGAGAAGAAAATAAATGCAGTTTTTGCGATATGTATTCTCTTCATGGTAAAATAAAACAGCAAGTTTTCAACATAAATTGGATTTAGATTCTCCTATTACAATAAATAATACAAGTCAGCATATTGTCAATTATTGAAAAAGGAAGAGTTGTTTATCTTATAGTTAACTGCAAATATTTTTAATAGCATCCAATAGCATTTATTCACTGTGATTATTAAGCTTCACACTTAACAGACTCTCAATAATTCTCTGGTCCAAATTTCTCCCCGAATAATTTTGTATTTTGTGAAGAATGGATAATGTCCTCTCCTATATCAGCATTTGAATGTTGCAATGACAGGACAACTATGTTCAGCCTGCAAAGAAGATTTATCTTCAGTTTCCTTTTGCTGGGTTTGTAAGGTCGCTGACTGCTCTCCAATAGTCCTCAAAGTAACGTTCACTCCATAGAGGAAATTCCTGATTTGGACTTAAAGAAGTATTCCTGAATCTCAGCCTCAAAAACTTCTTTCTTTTCATGGCTCAGATCCAAAAAACATGCAACAAAACATGCAAAAGTTGCCTTTAAATATTCCTACTAAAACATCTTGAACAATACAATAACAATTAAACATGACAAAAATCAAAATACTTACTCTAGTGTGTCAGCCAAAAAAATTTATTACGGTTGGTTTCCATTCCAGAAATGGTACACGGATTTTCATCAAAGGCTCAGTAGGCGTCATGACTACTTTTTATTCCTTTATTACCTAAAACAACTCAAAAGACATCCTGCATTTGGTTTAAACTATCCATATTTCAGCAATAAAGTAACCAATTAGCAGCTTGTTGTGTGCAAGTGTCAATTATTCTTGAAAAATGGGTCTGCCACACATTATTGCATGTACTGGTGGAACATTCCTTGTTCCCAGTAGACTGGTTAAGGCTGGTTTCTCTAATGAGTTGATAGCACAAATAAAAATACCTTGTTTGGGCTTTTTAATTCAATTTGTTAAAAAAATAATTCTTGGCCTCTTAAAAAGCAGCAGATTTAAAGCATAAAATGGTATGTGCGGTAGACAGCCTTAAAAACGGTATTTTTGTCCTACTGCCAGTAGAATTACATGAATGACATTATGATGATGAGATCCAATCTTTTGTTCAGCAAGTTTTGATACTGTTTAAAGTATAGCTAATACAATGTATATGTATTCCAAAGAAACAAACTGATCATGGTGATCCATCCAAATATAACTTCAGTGGTAAAATAGAAACCAGACTCACCTCACAGAAAGTAATGAATCACCCTCACAGAAAGTAATCAGTGTCCTTAAAAAAAGTCACTGTGACACTCTTCATCTAAAATAATGTTGGTTTTGTTCAATATCAATAGCTTGAACCATACAATGCTAAAACAGCCTTTTTAAAAAACACACATATTCCTTTTGAAGAAAGCTCATCAACTTGCAAGTGGCAACTCTAATATCATTTTTCGAAGTCAGCCTACACCCAACTATTAGTCACAGTATATTCAATTTGTTATACCACAAGTAGCAGTATCATGGAATTTAGGACCGATTTTGACATGCTGACAACTATGAAACTTGGGACCATTTTCACTATTTAACTGGAATCTTGATTTTATAATCTGACCAGGGTGTATCACTTGCTTCTGTCATATATGTGAACCTCCTGGCTGGGAGAGTTTTCCTCCTGAGATGTTGTTTGTGTCTAAAGTGTTGAGATCCATCATAATGATGAGGACTGACACAAATATAATCCAGGCAATGATTTGCTAAGAAAAGCTAAAAATGCTTGTCCTACATATAGGGACAGTATGAAAGGCAACAATTTATTGTGAAATATCTGGTGTTATGAGATGATGTGCATATGTTAATATATCAAAGGGTAATTTACACAATTGTTGTCATATTTTTTCATTCGCATGTTAAAAATTGGGTCAATAAAAATCCTTCTGTTTTGAAGCAGAAACTTCTGACCCAGTTTTGGAAATCTCTTTATCTGCCCTATGCCAACCTCCTTTCCCATCACAAGTATGCAAGACCAAAAGTTAACCTTTAATTATGAACTGACTCTTTGGTTTGGTTCAATCTGATCTTTTACAGCAAAACAACAGTCAAGAAGATTATTTCAGTTAATCTAAATGCAAGTGGAGTAAAGTGCTTTGCTTGAGGTCACCTCAAAGTATCTGACCCTGGCCCATGCAATGGTAGGTTTCGTAACTACACTTCTGGTCCTGAGGGTCCCCAAGTCCTGCATACTAACCACTAAGCCACTACATTCCTGGAATAAAACTATTATCTATTTTATGTAATCATGTTGTAGAAGGTACCAAGGCCTGTTAGAAATTAAAATGAAACATACTGACTTCAAATTAACATTCAAGTTTGATGACAAATGATATTTACCAACTATTCGAACCAGACTGTTCACATTGTCCCATTCCCAGTCTCCTGTTGTAGCATTGGCAGGATTCAGACCTCCGATTGTTGGTTTGATGTAGTTTGAACCATCAATGGTTAATCTGTCTGGAAATTGAGCCATTTGCAACTCAAATACAACATAATCTGAGGGCTGAGTAAATAGAAAAGATTTAGAAGTTCATAAAAACATATATACACTGATCAAATTACTAGTAACATCTGCTAATACAAGTAAAACAATGGTCACTACGTAATGCAATGTCTCACTTGTGACAAGTCCCACTGTATGATGTACCCCATCTGCATTCAACTTTCAAAAACCTTAACACATAACTTAATTACAGAATCTCAACATTGATGCCAAGACTAACAGTATCAACACTGGAATAGTAACACATGTGTCTGGCAAGACAAAACTTTTTTTTACCATAGTACACATTTCTCTTTGAGTTGTATAATTAATTTACAATGAATTCCAGCAATTCACTAGGAGCTGAAATATATTTCATGGATGATTTCATTTTAACTATGAACCTTGTGTTAACCTTTACACGGAAAATTTATTTCAGCTACATTTGCCCATCTTCAAATTTTGAGCAACATTAGGAGTCTGGAATGATCAAAAAGAAAAATAATCTAATACTATTGCACCTCTATTGCTCTAGTTTGGTCAAATGAATGGTAATTTTAAACTGATGCAATTAATTCCGATTACCCAAATGGAGAAGTAGCTCTTTATGTTAAGCCCTGAAACATCACCAAAAATATATACCTCAAACTGATGGAAAACAGCTGAGAAACTGATATTCCTGATCTTCACTGCATTTTCAAATGCCATTCTGTATGTCTCTCCATCAATCACAGTCCCAACCCACATATTCCAATTATCTGGTATGGCACTTGTTCCATAGCTGTTGCTGAGCAACATCCTTTTTCCTTGCATGGGGAAGATGTTTTTCATAGCAAGGCGATGGAAGCGCACTGAAGTGTTACATAGACTGGCATCAACTCCTTCACTGAAACCAGCAAATCCTGGAGAGCAGAATGAAGTTGGTAGTGTGCCTGTTGTTGGTGTGATTTTGCTCCCCACAGATGTTCCTGTCAAAGTTCCGTCTTCATCGATCAGTACACCTTCATGTTCCCAATCAAATCGAGCTTTTCTGGGTGTGTTGATGAACTGGATACCCTTGAAGTGGTAATTATAACCCCCACAGTATGATGAGCATGTGCCATAAATACGAGTGAAGGCCAGAGCCACAAAGCCAGGAATATAGTAGTTGACAAAGCGAACATTCTTCACCAAAAATCCATTACCATATGGCAAAACTATACCAGCTGATGGACCTTGAGTTGAATCCAGAGTGGTGGTAGATCCTACAATTAGAGTGTTACTAACCATAGCCCCTTCATTTGGATACTGTGGAACATTGTTGACACTCTTCCCTTCATAACCAGCTTTATCATTGTTCACAAATATACAATTATTAAAAGTCAATGCACCTCCATTGACAGTTTCAGCACCCTTCACATTATTCCATGAAATTAATGCCTCAAAAATGGTTTGTTGTGGTTTGCCACATGTACAAGCTCCACCAGTAGTGGGATGGTATTTCTGGTACATCCACAGACCATACCAGCCACAGGAGTGGGCAGAGTTGTTGTAAAAACGTCCAAGTGGAACACTGCGAGGACAAATATTGGAATCAAATGATGGTCCATCTGGGTGTTCTTGCATTCGGTACCAGTATCCAAAGTGGGTGCCACCAGCAACAGCATTATGCTGAATTGTATTATTGGGGTTTGTAACCCAGAATGAGGCAGGAGTGATATCATCATTCAACAGGCTGGTACTAGAGTGTACAAATATAGCCAGGTTATATTGGAATGTATTTCCAGTCTCTATACCATCTTGTAGGAAGAAGGCTCCTCCATTAATGTTGTAAATTACAGTTTGCTCAACAACAGTATTGTGGACTCCATGTATATTGATGGCACGATTGAAGGTGTGATGGATCCCACAGCCACGTATGTATGAGCTGGACATGTCACCATTCAAACAGAAGTATATTGGGTATCTGCCAAGTCGGAATTCCTGTCCAGCAAATGTCACCTCAACATTCTCCATCCTGGCAATAGCAAGGTTTTTGTTCCTTTCATGTGCATGAATCAAAATGTGCCCTCCAAACCCACTGCTGCCAATCTCCTCTCCAAAACGACCCTGGAAGCAAGTCTGAATGGCAAATTCCCCTGAAATGAATAGATAATGATCACCATGGAATATGTTTAGAGTTTATGAGGAAAATTCAAACTTTGCATCAGTATGTCTACATAAATTTAAATATCCAACAATTTGTAATTATTTCTGGACATATAATGTCTAATCACCTAAATTAAAATTTTGGAAGTGTATTTATAGGCATGCCTTTTACCGCAGTCTGATTAAAATATATCATAAAAGAAATTAATTAAATTTTTAGAAGAACTGTTTTCATCTACACATAATATTCCACAATGTGAAAGGATTTTGAATCTGTGTTTTAAATAGTGCAGAATAAGACTGACTTACTTATGTCCATGTTGGCAAAGATGGCCAATGTAATACCACCCCCCTCCCTTTTTTTTTTCATTACACAAACGGACCATCTAGTAAATACCCCAAATATTGACACTGAAAGCAAGTTTCTTCAAGGCCTGTGGTCATTCACTAACCTGTATCAAACCCTGCAGGACATGCTTCTATGTTGTCATTCCAAGCTGGGTCAGAGTTGCCACGCACAACCACATTGTGTGTTAACAAACCAACCTCTGCTCTGAACTCCACCTGTGTTCCATCAAAAGTCTCTATCACACCAAGATGTTCAAACTTTAGTGGTGACTCCAGAGTTATATTCCGTTTGTCAGCTGATATTGCAGCAATTCTGTTATCCTCATTCTGACTCTGGCTCTGGTAACCACCAGTGGAAGCTATCACAATTTCATCTCCCACATTCCACTCCACAGGATGAGTCAGCATAATGATGGTTTCCCCTATGACCGCTGTAGTCTGAAGTCTGGTCCATGTAAGAGGAATGTGCTTGCCTGGAAAATGTAACAGCTAAAATGAATGGGGGATCAATAATCAAGAACATGTAATCTTTGAAGAGATATTTTTGATAGACAGCACGTTTTCCTATTATGTAGGTGATGACTTTGTAACTATTAATATTAACTATTTCATGTACTTATTTGCTCACACAATAATTACTATCTTTTTCAAAGTATGTAAAATAATGAGCAAAAAAGTCGTTATTAATTTTGGTAAGTGATCCTGTATGACAAAATAAAAGATCTGACAATGAAAAGGACTCCACAATATCAAGAACATTGTTAAAATTAAAATCATGTGTATCCAGTGTAGTTGTGCTTCAAACATTATGCACTAGTACAGTATGTTCTTTGAATTTGCTTATAAATGTATATGTGTACTGTAATGGATAAATTTGAAAATTAATAACTATGACACAGACACAGTTATCCCATTATCACACCTATATTCTCATACCTCATGATCCCAAAAATACGTTATGCCTCAATTAGAGAGAGTAAGATGGGAGGAAGAAGGAGAGAGAGAATGGGAAAGAGAGATTTTTTCCCATCTTCATACCTTACCCGGAATAGCTCTCTTTAGGAAACAATTTTTAGTGGAAATTCAAAAATATTAATCCCATGAAGGATCATATTTGCTACAAAACTAAGTTCATATCTGCCGTAACATGATGTGTCTACTAACAATTCAATTGTTTACCCCCATAACCCTGTATAGTCACGTTTCAAAACACATAATTTTCAGTGATCTTAAGAGAATGTTTGGGAAGTTGATATATCAAATTGCAGCAATGGAATTTTGTGTGGTGCTAGTAAGTAAATTTACCTGAAATTATGTTTCAAAAAGCTCACAGGTAAAAACAGTTTTTCCACAGCCATGATGTCAAAGATCATGCCATAGTGCAAAGGTAAGTTTTTAAAGATTTGCTGTCATCCCAGCTCTTTGCACCTTCCAGATGGTGAGTGATTTAGTAGAGTGTCACAACAAACTGATCCTTTGAATATCAAGCTGCAGGTCCATAATAATACAAGCACATGGTCAACACATCTGCTCCCTGGGCTGTCTTTTCCATTTGGGGTGTAATGCCAATAATCACATTTTCTATGTGCCTCCAGAGTCATGGAGTACGTGGTCATCTGAGATCCTCATATCGAGGACTGGGATGAACTTGTCCTGGCAGAAATCACCATCTAACTCGGGTAGCTTTGCAATTTTGATATACTAGCATACCATTACCTTCAGGGCCTCCCATTGCTGGTATTGAGCCTGTTTCTGGGCATAGATCTGGTTTAGCATGCCCTAAATTGTCAATGACACCTTGTTGAAAGTAGATTGTGAAAGTCCTAAGAGTCACAAGACAAATTCCCCCATTTTGATGCATCTTCTAACAGCAAGACTATTGCCTTTATGCTCTTTGTGGGTGTGTTGAGACTGATATTCCATACAATATTACTCTTGATTAAGACCCTCCTCATGAGAACAGGATTGTCATTTTTCCCATGCACTGACTGCTGATTGTGTGCAGAAACTCTGGTTGAATAATTATGTCTAATTCCAGCAAGCATTTGCTGATAGTGTAGTTTGCATTGTAGTTAGAACTCAGTATCATGCAACCATGTCATTAAATGTAAGCTCCAAGGTGAGGCAGTCGGAAAGGCAAGACTGGTAGATTGGCATTTAATAGCTTGCAGTCAAGTAGCAAAAAGAACATCTGGTTCTTTGGCTGCCACAGCATTGCAAACACTGACTTGTATAGCAGCTGTGTCAGTGTTTTGTATACCTTGGTTCTCTCCTTTTTGGTCAACCAAAGATTCTTGTAGATGTCACAAATGTCTACATCGTCCATGAATGCCATTTCATTACCAATCTTTACTGTGATCTTTCTCACAATGGTGTAACTGAGGTTTTGTTACAACTGTTCAGTTGACATCTGCTTGAGGTGTTCTGCCAGTCAAAGTAATTGTGAATACTAATCTAGCTGCGTTGGGCATAATGGAATCATTCTCATACTTAGAGAAAATATAATGTCTGAAGGTGAATTCAGGCTTATACTTGATGAATACAAAAAGTATATAAATAAACAATAAGAGACCAAACTTAGTCATTTTAAAAGAGGTAGAAAAAAAAATAAGTTGATAGCCGAAGGAAAGGCCAAAGGCAAAGCTGAAGCATTTAAAGAGAAATGTTGAAGCGGCAGGAAATACTGAGAGTATTAGGATGACAGAACAATTTAAATAGCAGAAGAACAAAGCACGAGGCCTATCCCATATGCACCACCACATGATCCATTGTGTCCATCTTAACATGCCACTTTGCAAGACAAAAAAATTGTCTGGGTCCAGCCTACAACACAACAAGACAATGAGTAAAAAGTTGTTAATATTCACTCAATCTTTTCTCAGCACCTCTCTCAAACACACTGCTGCCTCCCTGGCCACTGCCTCTCCCAGTACTAACCATTTCACAGCAGCAGATGATGGACTAGTAATGCTACCAAAAGCATTTATGGCAAATACAGCAACTCCTGCTTGCAAAAGTGTTCAAGTGGTTAGAGACACCATCATGTTGACCCAAAACATCAAACACACATTTTGCTTTGCTTATGTAAATATGGCAATACTTCTAAATCACATAAATGTAAGAAGATGCTAACATAACACCACTGCATAATGCTTAAATTATAACAAAAGTAGGAATAAACATGATTGTTTGTATCAAAATTTGTCTGTTTTATTATATGGTCCATCCTGGTTCTCTGATGGATACACTAATTTCAAATCAGAAGATATGGCTTCCTTACAAAGAATTACCAGTATATGCAATTGGATGCTTCTCAATTACACATACACAGTAGTCCTGTTAAACCAAACAACAATTATATGACATATGCTATAAACCCTGTTTCCTTTTCATGCTGACTATAGCATCCAGTTAAGGATGTATTGATGAGATTGCTTATAATGATAATGTATTTTTTTTATAAACTAAATATCTTATCCACCTTAAAATTTAACAAGTACAATATTCTACCTGATAAAACTGCTTATAATGTTGATGATAAATAAAACTGGACAATTTTATATCAATATAAAAACAATAACAGAAGAATTCTAACATTTAAACATGTATTTATGCTTGATTAAAATATTATGGTAATGTTGTTGATTGATATTGGGTCTAATGTCAAGACCGATACATATAAATACTGTCTAGATTCACGTATAAGCTGAATAATTTAGGAAAAAATAAAGGCCTGGAAGAAGGAGTGGTTGGCTTATCCATTGGCCAAGGTCTAAACTTCAAAGTTTTTAAGATTTTTTTTACTGACTACCATAATGGCTGTAAATCTTGGGAAATGAAAAAAAATAATTTTCTCTGTGTCCTAAGAAGTATATGCATGTAAAAATATATTCTTGATATCCCAACACTTACTCAACTGTTATAAACTACTATGATTGCTTTTGTTATTATTTTGCATGTGCGTAAGTCCTAATTTCTCCAACACAAAATTAAACAGAGGTAAATAAAGACTTCATCATTCATGGGCCAGTTCGAGGTTAACCGGGAGACCAGGCTGTTCTATAACGAACAGTACTTACATAGTTCAAATCATGCTTAACGTCACTTTAATTCTTGTTTATCCCCAAACATTTAGATGCAGAGTTTACTTTATTCACTGTTTCGACCAAATCACATTCTTCCAGATAACATTTCAGCTAGTCGGTAATAGCTGTTTCATTTTCATTGATCCACATTCGAACAAGTTATGCTTTCCATGATATGATCGATGATACAGATTGAGGTAATCTTTATGAAAAGGTACACAAGTTCAATTGTGCAAGGCATATAACAAGCAAAACTGTTACATGTTCATAAAAGAATGGTAATAATTGCCTTTCACTCCATAATATTAGAACAATTATTGTAGTTTTCTAAAACGGGGTGTAAGGTCACTTACATCAAAGCAAATTACAACTCAGTTTTTACAGTATTAGCATAATTTCCAAAGCATTATTTGTGAAATGTCATTATTGTATTTTTTTGTAGATATCATCAAAGTTTAGTGCAGTGGTGCCCATGATTCCAATCCAAGGGATGTATTTCATTCAGCAGAATGTACTTCAATAAGCATGTGTTTAAAACTATAATGTACAAGCGGTGGCACCATTATGTAAATACTCACTATCCTAATTGTAAGCATTGAATCAAACAGTATTGTTGTTCACTGTTGTCATACTGGGATCACATTTTAATGGGATGGGTATTTACAATTTCAAGGCAAAATAAAAACATAATTACTGGTGCACTGATATAAAAAGTCTAATGCAAGAACGCATAAACAAACAATAATTGAGTCAAAATGGAGTGGCAGTGTCACAGCAACCTGCGAATGCTTAATTCTTGTCACTGTCCGATCAAGTTATACACAAATCTGAAGTAGGTAGAAACAATAAGAAAACAGAAAATTGAATAAATTTCATGATTTTTCAAACAAATTTATATCATTTCTATGCAATAATCATACATGCCAACCCCAAGAGAGGTATACATGTAATTTTGCTAATATAAGTTTGTCTAAATAAATGCATTTAGAACGTACTACCTGCATCTTGTGATGTCGTCTCGGACTTGTGGGTCAGCTTATACAGGGGTCATGCACTTTTTAGTATTGATACCTATTCAGTTTGGGGGGGTTGGGTTGGCTTATACAGGGGTCATGCACTTTTTAGTATTGATACCTATTCAGTTTGGGGGGGTTGGGTTGGCTTATACAGGGGTCATGCACTTTTTAGTATTGATACCTATTCAGTTTGGGGGGGTTGGGTTGGCTTATACAGGGGTCATGCACTTTTTAGTATTGATACATATTCAGTTTGGGGGGGTTGGGTTGGCTTATACAGGGGTCATGCACTTTTTAGTATTGATACCTATTCAGTTTGGGGGGGTTGGGTTGGCTTATACAGGGGTCATGCACTTTTTAGTATTGATACCTATTCAGTTTAGGGGGGTTGGGGTGAACAGGTTTATACACTAGTATATGCAGTACCTTCAGATTGTTAGATTTGTTTCAACCGATTGAAATGAAGGTTGAATTCAAACCATTGATTGTGTGTAATCTGAATAAAGCTCTTGAGTTCCTAGCATTTCACCCTAGGAACTCAAATGTGGTTGAATTCAAATATGTGTAATTAGTGTAGACAGGAACCTGCAAAACAGATTTAAGGAAAATGAAAATAATTCTATTTTTGACAGTCTAAGTGCATTTAAATCAAACTATTTCCCTAGGATTGACAGCTGTGAGCTGCCTAATTTCCTTTTTCAACCCTATGGATTCAAACACTTTTTTCACCAAAACATTTTGAGATTCATTGAACTGACAGCCCAGTGAGACCTTTCATGACCTTTTGTTTTTGTTCCACTCTTTCAACACTTTATCAATGGCTATGTCTGGTGAGAAGCAGAGGCAGAGAATAAAGTGTTATTTTCAGTTTTTTGGGGCATGTATGATCTGGCCCAGTCAGACCCCATGCTGCTTAAAAGGTTCATCTATAGAACGTGTGCTTCGTCTTGCTAACAGTCACACATATAAAGTCTGGTCTTGTTTATTTGGAATCGGTTTATTAATCACTTTCATTCTATGCCATAAATGGAATAATTTCTTGAAAGTCACTGAATCAATATACTGGACAATCACCTTTATATGAACACTTTCAGTGGCAAAAATTTGCACAGGATACATGAGACTGGACAGCATTTGAAGTTACTTTTAAAAAGTTAATTTCAAAAGTTACATGGTTTGCAGTTTTCAAAAGGTTCATGTCTAATTATAGTCTAATGTTGCCCTGAGGTACTGGTTGGTCAGGACTAGTAAATAGTAAATGGTTTACAGTGGTCAAAATGAGATATGTCTAAGGCTGGTGCAATGTAACCCCGAGGTACTGGATGGTTTGGCCCCATAAATGTTACATTGTTGACATTGTTCAAAATATTTCAGGTCTAAGGATGATACCTTTGTAACCCTGAGGTAGAAGTTATGAAATTGAAGTTACATGGGTTACATTATTCAAAATAAGTCATGCTTGAATGGTGCTTTGTAACTCTGACGTGTTAGCTGGTCCGTCTGGTCTGACTCAGTAACAGTTATATGGTTCACAGTGGTTAAAATGATTCATATGTAAGCACTGAAACTGAGTTGAAACTGGGTTGACCCATTGGCTGGTCTGGCCCAGCAAAAACCACATGGTATACAGAGTTCAAAATGTGTAATGTCTATGGATGTCCCTGAAGCATTGGCTTCTCTATGCCAGTATTCACAAAACTATCTGAGCAAAAAATTCAGACTCCAGCTCACAACCACTCATTCTGATAGAGTACTTCGAGTTCATCTATGTCATTTAAATACTGCATGCAATATGCTAAGTAAAAGTTAAGAAAGTCCAAACATGCAAAGTAAAAGTTAAGAAAATCCAAACAGTTCTGTCGTAAATTTATTAGGCAGTTTCCAAGCAAAGTTAGAGCATGTTAAAATTCTCAAACTTTGGACCTGCTGAAAGAGCCTGATATTTACCATGAAGATCCAAGACTCCTTCTCTAAGTGCCAGTACCTTAGTTCCATAGATGGGCAGTTCTCGGTCTCTGCAGTGTCCATACAAAGTAATGATGGCTTTCTTGAGGTGCCGCTCAGTCTCTGTACCAGCCTAGAAAAGGAACTAATTAATGCTATTAAGGTTTTTTCCACACATGTGTAAACTGTAGTATTTCATTCTTATTCAACAAATTCATATGCTTCAATACCTGTAAATCAGGTTCATAATGATGGTGTTTGGTGTTGTATGACACAGCAACAACATTAGGTTATTCTTTTTTTGCTGAGGCAGCCATAGTAATGTGCCATGCCCAAGGACACAATATGGAAGCCAACATGGACTGATCTATAGGCAGGATTCGACCCCCCACCCCTTTTTAGGTTGTAAGCCAAGCATTCTAAACTCTGACCCACCAAGGCTCCTGCATCCATTATTAGCCTCTTATGACAGGTATAAGGGCACATCAGACCTGCTCTATATCCTGAACCTGAATGCAGTAAGTTCAAAATCAAAGGACGAATAAATGTTTCACGTATAAATTCCAACAATGAGATACACCAGTAAACTATTCATTCATCCAATCATATATATCATAAAGTAATCAAAAAATGTATACATAATAGCTCCATTTGTTAATGCAATTAATGTTATTTGTTGTCAGATTCTTGATTTAGATCTGTAGTAAATATATTATATGAAAATGTACACGACACTAGCATCACAGCACACACATTTTAAAATTATACAAGAACTAAGAGAGTAACACACTATGAAGATAGAGGTAATCAAGGTATAAATGAAGAAGACAAAGATGACCCAGTTTATTCCATAGTGAGTAGCTACTAATATTTTACAAGTTACAAGAGCAACAAGCCAATCAAGGCTATAGCTGTTTTTTCCTTTGTATCTACCAGAATTTTAATCAATCCAAAACGAGGATTGTCTATCTAAACTGAGATAGAAAAGGATTTATCTGTTTCAGTATCAGTGCATAAATGAAGACTTGGCAAAGAACACATACCAAAAACACTGAACCACTGAATAAAATAAAAAGGCAAATATAACATTTTAACTGACCTGAAGGAGTCCACCATCAGTGATGAGAATTATTTTAGACTTCAGTTCTATATCATTCTCATTATCAAAGATCAGCTGGCCTCCTGAAGTAATGACAAACACGATTACCACAAACAGCAATGATATGCCTTCACTATGTTTAATAATTCTCTATATACATAATTGAAGTTTGTGCACAGAAAATATTTTCTTTCAGTAATAGTGACCTTGACCTTTGCAATTTTGTGCACCAAATCAACCAGATTCTGCCTTACCCCAAATAGGTGTAAGCCTTCTACAAAGTCTAGCCCAAGTCAGTGATGTTGAACTAATGCCACTCTGTTACCTTGACCTTTGATGTTTTTACTTCAAAATCAATACACTTCTTCCTAACCCCAAGAACAAACCATCCATGAAATCTGGTTTATGTGATGAAAAACTAATATTATTATACAGAAACTAATTTTATTCTTTCAATCACAGTAATCACAACTTTTGACCTTTTGACCCTGAAATCAATAGGTCTTTTCCATACCACAAGTGCAAGTTATGAACAATATTTGGTGACTGCAAATAGTGCAAAACTCAAGTTACAAGGAAACAGTTTTTCTTCTCTCTCTGGAATGTTATGCGTAACTAATATTTTTGCACAAAATTTTTTTTTTATTCTTACAAGACCATGACATGTGACCTTTTGAACCAAAATTGACACATCACATGCAAGCCATCCACAAAGTTTGAAAATTGTAGATAGCGAACTAAGTTATTGTGCAGAACTGAAATTGGTGAGACAGCTGGATAGATGGATGCGCATCATAATATAAAATGCTTTCCCCATTGGCAGGCTTATACAAAGTTTTATTGATTACCGATAAATCTCACCATTTTTGGACCACTGATATTACAGGCAATTTTCTGAAAGTACAGTTAAACATTAATTCTTCCAACCCTACTGCAGATGTGAATTCCGGCAGGAGAACTGGCTCTTCAGACAATGGATAAGAAAATGTATACAGAAAAATACATGTATTTGGAAGAAATTTTCTTGGTCCAAATGGTTCTAAAGTTTAGATAAATGGTATCCATTTAATCAATAATTCACTTTAAAAGTAAACAGCAAATAGAACACAAATTCCCAAGAAATAACAGGAAATACCTGAAGAAAAATTGTGATTGAAAATATATATAAATGAGAATTTCAAAAACACAAAAAGATGAAAATATGATGAAGTTTATATTACTGTATTTACCTAAGCATACAAATATTTGGCATATATATATATTTATATATATATATATATATATATATATATATATATATATATATATATATATATATATATATATATATAAGGCTTTCCCACCCACCCCATGTCTTATCTTTAATACTGTTTTAATGGGTTACTAATTTTCATAGAAGATATTATTGGTAAAAATCAAATATCAAACAAACGAATGAACAAAAAGACTTTGGGAACGGTGATCCATCCTCAAAAGAAGTTTATATCACTGTATTTATCTCAGTATACAAATGTTGATCCATCTTGATGAAGTTTATATCACTGTATTTATCTCAGTATACAAATGTTGATCCATCTTGATGAAGTTTATATCACTGTATTTATCTCAGTATACAAATGTTGATCCATCTTGATGAAGTTTATATCACTGTATTTATCTCAGTATACAAATGTTGATCCATCTTGATGAAGTTTATATCACTGTATTTATCTCAGTATACAAATGTTGATCCATCTTGATGAAGTTTATATCACTGTATTTATTTCAGTATACAAATGTTGATCCATCTTCAAATGTAGTAAGACAACCTTCCCTAAACCAGACATTTAGGTACTGACAAAACTGACATTTGTCTCAGTATGCAAATGTTGATCCATCTTCAAAAGCAGTAAGACCACCTTCCCTAAACCAGACATTTAGTTACTGACAAAACTGACATTTATCTCAGTATACAAATGTTGATCCATCTTCAAAAGCAGTAAGACCACCTTCTCTAAACCAGACATTTAGTTATTGATAAAACTGACATTCGTCTGCAAATAAATTAATTTATAATTCACAGTTTATGGAGAAAGGAGAAAGTTCTATCTTGTCTAATTGATAACAGAATACTAAAGAAATCTGAAAACAAACAATACTTACAAGTAAGAAAGGCAAATTAAATATATATTTTCTAAACATGATGAAAACTACAACACTCTTCACTGGAGAGAAGAAAATTACCTTGTATTAGCAGCATACTCAAAACAGGAGTATCACTGTCTAACAGAATGGTCTGCCCTTTGGGAATGACGACCATCTCTCCATCAGCAGGGAGGGGACCACCACCCCAGGAGTAGGGAGAAGACCAGCGATCCACATAGTAAAATGTCTGTGCCTCAACCTGGCATTAAAAATACATGTATATTGAAACAAGACATTTTTTTCCTGAAATACATTTAGGGATATTTTTTTCAATGAATTTAATGGAAATGTCTTTATACTGGTAAATTTTGATTTAGGAGTCTATTGACTATATTTTAAGTCTACATAGACACATGTAGAGAGGTTCTTGAAGATTCCTCCTTATGGAGTCAAACCTGTCTTAAGCAGCCACTTAGAAAACTGGACATTCAATTAAGGTGACTGCTTAATGGAGGTTTATTCATACAGTAATTTTATGCACAAGACCTTGAAAAGTTGGCTGCTTAATACAGATCATTACTTATTACAGGTGACCTGTAAGACAGGTTTGGATGTGGAATCCATTACCTGCAGACAAAAACTATTTTTACCCTTGACTGACTGTATAGCCAGTTCACTATTCAAATATGAGATCACTGAATGCAATAAGAATCAAGTATGATTTTATCTCATTCCATTATAAGCTAAAGATACGTTATTTATTCAATGCATCGACTACATGTCAAGAATAAAAATCAGTGTTTTGACAAACTATCTGTAAAACAAATGAATTGAGTAAATAAAGAAATCTTTATAGTGACAATAATCTTTGGGCCACTAAGTTACAATATATAGAGACTTGTAGCCAATGCACATGGAAGGGAAGGCAACTCCAGCATTGTCCAAAATAAAGGAGTGTGAATTATGTCACCAGATTTTGACTGAAATCACAAGAAATACAAATTTACCCAGTGTGTGACTATAAATTATGAATAAACACCAATTTCTAATTCATTCTAACCATCAAAAGACATATGGTAAAAGAATGTGAACACCATTTTGTTGTCAGATTTCTTCTTTATAATGATATATAAAAAAACACTTAGTCTCTCATGATAAATAGCAAATCCCCCACCCCAAAATCATTTTTTTTCCTTCTTGAAAAATTCAGTATCATTACCATCTGTCTGAATAAACAATTATTTACCTGTTGTTTTGCAATACCATTTCCAGAAATTTTGACTCTAACTTTGGCTTTAACAGATCCAGAGTGTGCATTAGTTACACAGATTATTACAGTGTCTGTCACCGATGATACAGTACAGGTACTGTCATCTATTGCAACACTAACTGCTCCAGCTGTGGTGCTGTTAATGAAAGTGCAAGAATAAATGACATAGAACAGACAAGTGAAATATGGATTAAAGCAGAGAATAAATGTATCAGCCTGAATACAGTCACTGAAATTTTAAAAGTAGTTTAAATACTATGTTGGGGACAAACAGGATTATATTATTCAATTTTATACAATTATTCTGTGTTAAGTCGTAATTGTATATTTGAAACAGTAACTTGTCATAATGTAGTTGAAGTGCTCTCGTGAAACATGATAATCATCTGCAACTAATTTGTCAATACATGTATAAGAAAGAAAAATTCAATTTTGTTATTTTTTTTCTGGTAGCAACCTATCTGTTCAAAAGATTTTGTCATTGTTTCTTACATTTATCAAAATTTGGCAAGGATAAATTGCTGAACAATTCCTTTGTTAACACTCAAAACAGCACTGTTTAGAAAAGAACAAAAGGTCATAAAGAATGTGTACTAACCCAAATCCAGAGCCACTGATTGTGACAGTGGTGCCACCTGCTGTACCACCACGAGCAGGACTGACTGTTATTATTGACGGTGTAAGACTTGTATCATACACATAGCCATTGCTCAATGTGACTACCAAATTGCCTGCAGATGCTACCACATTACAGGACTGTGTCCCACCTACATGAAATAAAATAAGAAAACATTTTAAATGAACATTTCAAACGAGAGGCCCACCTAGCTCATAAAACTTTAGAGTTGACCATTTTATAAAACAGGCTTATGTCCTATGTTAAGAATACAACTTAGTTCAACCATCTCCCAAACTTAATATCACATTGATTTTACCTATTTTACCATATTCTGATACAAATTTTTTCAAAAGATAATGACATAATTACTATGCAGTCACTTGCTCATAATCATTAATCCAAGACCTCACTGATATAAACCTATTTACAAAGTTTTCTAACAACTGGATGAGAAATAAAGTCTCTAGCTGCAAATGGGTAACAAGCTCAGCCAATCAGATGCAAGATTACTGTATTTACTATATATATTGGGACATGATTATATAATTGTTTTTTTTTCCTGTTCCAGAACTTATGGTGAAACTTTTTTCATCTCAGTCATATGTCCCAAGACTTAAGAAACAAAATAAATTTGTTTTGAATTTGCGTCTCCCCCCTGCCACTGCACATTGCAATAAAATAGATTAAAAAATGCTTATTTGATAATAAAATTAAAGAAACTAACCTTGTATTTTATCATTTATTCCTCATTTTTTCATCATGACCATTAAATAATAAAATACATCCACGATCACCATATATGTAGCATAGGCGTCCATACTGTAGCTTGTTTCACTCACATGACACATTGTTCACTGACTTGAACACTGATAAACAAATTGTATTTGTTTGAACTCAGAGGTTTGAATACATTATCCAACTGAAAACTGGATCCAACAAAATCACAAGCAAGAAGGAAATAATTGAATGATTGCTTGAAGACATCTGCCATTCACGCATGACACGGTGTTAGGTGCAAAATAACCTATATGATAGTATATCGCAAAATAAAAATCACTATTTGAAAATATGTTTACTTGAGGGCAAGTGACAATCTTTTCGCTAGCATGGGTTACAAAAGGTATTATTAAAGCAAGTTATTGCTGTGTATACTATTTACTCACAAACATCAATGCCCGTTTGTATTAACTGTAACTACAGATGCAAAACAAATAGAAGCCCAGATGGTGAATAAACACAACTGGCAGCAAGCAGTAAACTCACTGTTTGAACTTACCAACAGGACATCAAAGACAAAGTTAGTTTTATTACAAAGCAAGCCAACCTCGGAAATCAACTTTGGATACTTTTAAACCAATTGTTTTAAAAAGGGCATCAATACAAAGGTATTTTATTATAAAAGAAAGCCGACCTCGGAAGTCGACTTTGGATTCTTTTTAGCGTGGTGATATTTTTAATATACAAAGTAAGGTGAGATATGGAAGCTAACTTTGGTTCCTTTTCACCGGTATATACATGAAATTTGAAAATAAACTGAAACAATGGAACATGTACGGACATTGACAATCCAGCGTCCACCAGAAGATTTGGAGAAAATAAAATCCTTTGATGAATTCATTAAGGCCAGAAGAGAAAAAGATGATTTTGCTGACAATTTGAACATTAACATGGATGGAATTCTAGAGTACTTTGATGTCACTGCTGGGTGGACTGACGATATGATGGGGGTTAAAAGTGTGAGAATTAGCATGACTGGTAAAGATAAAAAAAATCTGATTTTAGTTGCTGCAGTTTCTGCTTCAGGAGATAATTTTTCATGGGATGAACAAATATTCATGCTCCAAAAGAAAGGTGCAGACGAAGGATTGTTTTCAGATGCTGGTGCATTGGATTAAAGTTTTATCTCAAGTAAAGTTTTATATTTTTTAAAATAAAATTTCAGTTAGAGTGCATTTTCTGACATGAAATTTTCGAATGATTTATAAGGTGTCCAATAATGTATGTCAAAAAACCAAAGTGTCCCAGAACATACAGTGCACAAAAAAAATTACTTTAAAAATTAATTTATGGTGTCTCAACAAATACAGTGTCTCAAAATATATGGTAAGTACGGTAATATAGCCTATAATGGACGTCTGATCAAAATCAGATTAAAAATGACTTGATGAAATGGTAACATGTACAGTAAAATCTGATACAGGATCACCTCATTAATATACATGGACCCTGTTCACTTTCAATGTCAACAATCTTGATGATATATGCCCTTACTCAGATTGTGACCAAAACTGGATCCGAGTTATGGCTTCTAGAGTGGTCATAGTTCAGTCAATTAGATACATGATCATCTCATTAAAATGCATAGATCTTGCCCATAACTGACCATGATCCTGATGTTATAAGAATACATGCTAAGTTTGAATGAAATCAGATCAGAAATCTGGTTTCCAGAATGGTTACAAACTCAACCAAGATCACCTCATAATGCATAATAATGCATATACTTCACTCATTTGAAAATTCATAAAAAAATCTCGGTAACAGAAACCCATATTTCAAGACTGATCAAATTCAGATCAGAAATATGCATTCCATTAGTATCTGTAAATCCTGCTCATTGCTGAACAAATCTCAGATCTTAATGATATAAGAATATACTCCAATTTTAATCAAAGTCAGATCAGCCATATGACCTCCACAAGGATAAAACGTTCAGCCAATCAGATGCAAGATCATCTAGTTAGTATCAGTGGAGCGTTTTTATTATCAATTCATCAGAGACCGCAATGATTTAAGCATATATTCCAAGTTTTCTCAAAATTATGCCTGAAATATAGTCCCTAGATTAGTAACACAACAAAGCCAAAATCTAATGCATGATTACCTATTAGTATGTCTTGATCTTGCTCATTATCAAACTCACTGAAGAACTTAATGACTTAAGCATGCACTCTAAGTTTTAGCAAAACTGGATCAGAAATATGCGTCCAGTGTGGTAACAAGGTTAACCAATTAGATACAAATCACCTCATTAATATACATGGATCTTGCTCATTACCAAACTCATCTGAGACTTTGAAAATGTAAATTCATATTCTAAGTTTGATTGAAATCAGGTCAATAATATGGACCCAAGGACAATAACAAGCAACTGTTGACAGATGGATGCATGACACATGATTCACAACACACTTCAGAAGTATAATGCATGACGGTCACATGTCTTAAAACTCCATGTGCTAATGATGCCATTTAACATCAGTATAACAAATTGTTTAGAATATCCACTGAGATTATAATTCCTTGAATGATCATGACATTTCAGGAGTTCTGAATTGAGCCTTGTGTGGTTAATTGATGTAAAAGTAGTTGTATCTGCATCAAAGAGATGAGCAACGTAAAAATTGTAACCAACCAAGAAAGGTACATTTTTTCTGTAATTACAGTAGTCATATTTATTGACACATCAGCATAATTCTATGAAAATGAATGTTCAATGATGTGTTTTTCTTTGTCAAATTTGATTACATTCTGTTGAGTGGTTTTGCAGATGAAGTATAAATACTTGAAAAGTATAACTATTTACACCATCTCAATCCAAGGTAAATGACTTTGCCATTTAAATCTTAAATGGTGAAACCCATGTACTTCAACTATTGTGGAGAGAAGAAAACAAATATATGTCAAAATATTTATGATTAAATTGCAAAGATTTTAAATATTTATTTATATATGAACACTATTCATAAACTTTTTTAACTGGTTTAACTGAAGTATTGATGTTAATTTTCAAATATGATTCACCTGTAATGTTGGCTGGTGGTGTGAAACAAATCAAACTGGTGGCAGACTGTAAGGCAGTTCCAACTGCACTACAGACATTCCCACAGATAGTGACAGATGTTGCATTACGATCAAGACCTTTTCCAGAGATGGTGACCATTTGCCCTCCAGCAATACTACCTGTTGAAATACACAAATACAGGTACAAACATTACACAAAAAAGAGGAGAAGGAAAATTTCACGCACAAAGAAATCGCAAGTTATGGACAAGATTTACAAAAGTATATTTCTGTCCCCCAAAAACACACAACTAATAATGATATACAATACTGAGTTCTCTTGAACCTGTATCTGTAATTCTGACAGATTAGTTAGTGGAAGACAGATTAGTTAGTGGAAGAAATGGTTGGACAATTAAAATAACACCTTTTGAGTCATGTTAATATACTTTTCATTTCTGGAAACAATTATCTTTTTCTAAAAAAGGATTCACCTGTGATCCAAGCTGTGATACATTCTGTATAACAATTTCAACTCTGAACTTACACAAAAAGTCTTTATTTTGTTGATATTTCTACATTTGCCAACCCATTGTAACGTACAAGCATAACCTAAAGGCATTAAAAACATAATCTGAGCATAAAAAGTATATTCTACATATTACACATCATAAATACAATAAAATGTATGAAAAATGTATATTCTACATATTACACATCATAAATACAATAAAACGTATGAAAAATGTATATTCTACATATTACACATTATAAATACAATAAAACGTATGAAAAATGTATGTTTATGTTTGTTACTAACCTAAATCTGCAGATGGTTTAAGTACTTGTCACAAATGAGTAAAATCCAAGTGGATTAGTCCAATAATACGAACACATATTGAATAATTCTATATACAACATCTAACTTTAAATAGTCCATACTGTGTAGCATTCCACTGTAAGTGATTGTGAATTTAACTCCATAAATTAAACAAATTCTGTAAACTGCTGTGACCTATCCAACTTGTATACAGACTGGTCTTGTCTTCTACATTACCGAATTACAGTAAATGTTTCATTTCATGCTTGATAAAACATTTTCTCTGTTAGAACATTTGAGTTTAGTTTCCCTGACCCAATTCCTACTTATTATATACTCCAAAGACTTTGCTATAACATTCCTTTCTTACAACATTTAATTGATTATATGGTATCTTTTGATCTGAGTGGTCCATCAGGGATAATTAGCTGAATTATAATGTTTTGTCATCAGATATGTCCAAGCCAGATGAACAATGGTGATACCAGTTACTGAAGATACTGTCTGTGAAATAAATGATTGCTGGGAAGTGACCAATTTTTTTTTCTTTCTACTACTTGTAAGTGATGATGACTTAGTATCAGCCACTGAACCCACAAGCCAGAGAGGTTCTACATAGAGTAGGACATTAGACTGTACTGCAAGTTCAGAGTAACGCGCATAATATTTCGAGGAGCATTTGAATGTCAATAAATACATTAACAACAAAAATATCAGATTAAGAAAGAACATATTACTAATGACAATTTCTTCAAGGCTGCAATTTGACAATCTGATGGATTGTAGAACTTCCTTTAAGTTACTACATATCCAACATCACTGACATGTACATCAACATAGACACAAACATAAACATTTTGAAACAGAAACAATAAATCTGGATGTAACATTTCTGTTATAATGTTAACATAACCTCGGTCCCCTGTGAAATGTTATAAACAATCTTTACTGTACTATGCTACACAATCCTTCTATGATAAAACAGTGAACGAAAGTTTTTAAAAAAATCTGACATTTTGTTTCCAAAAATAAGAACTGATTCATTCCTATGGAAGCTGCCATGATTGCTATATCTGCATAACTAGTGACAACTCATGAAAACAGAATGCATTGGAAGAACTATTTCAAGAGCATTATCAAACTATTTTGCTACATTGCTGAAACATGTGTAGTCTGTATAGTGTGGCCCAGCTTTCACAAAGCATTTCAATATGAGTAGAATAAAAACTGTATGTCCAGCAAATGCATGAACATCTGTTTTTGAAAACTTGGCTTTTGCAGTATTTTTTGCTGTACATTTCAAATAATAGCTGATCAAAAGTTGAGTTGCATATGTATTTAAGGATGAGAAGTTTCATGCTGGGCCTGATCAGGTCAGCTTTCTAGAGTCTGCAGAATTTCAGAATGTGTGTTGAACCATTACAGCGATGATTTTTCACAATAGGTTTTAATACTGTAGTAAATAAAAATAGTCATAAATGTCTGAATCAGATTGTGAATTACTAACCATCTTCATTGCCTTGTTAAAGAAAAACTTAACAAATAAACATCAAGAACATTCAACCTGGATATGCAGCTTGTAGTTATCAAAACCAAGTAAAACATATAAAAATTCCTTTGATCTTCATGTGATTGCCAAAACCAATATTATGAAAAAGAAACCAAGCCATGACAGCAATTCCTTTGTGAACTGAAGTCACTGAATAATTTTAAACTTTCTACATTTCAAACAACAAAGGAAATTCTGATTTCGTCTTTATATGTTAGTGCTGGAAATGACAGTAATGTCTATTTGGTGGCTATCATAAAGTTTGCATTGTGCCTATTTTGTCATAGGAACACAATTCCCATACAGCACTCTTTGATTTGTCTGTCTGTCTTCTGCTGGGTTCCCAGCTTCGTGTGTCTACAATTAGTGTATATACTCTTGAGGCACCTTCAAAGTGGACATTTTCAAATATAGGTTACAAAACAAATTCAGTTACCAAGTTATAATTAAAATTTCATCAAAAGTATATGTCTTTGACTATCTGAATATTCATTTCAGCACTATAGCAGCTAGAAACAGAACAGGAAAGTGCATCTATATTATGTTTGTTCTTATTCAAGAACGTAAGCACTCTGTGAGAACCTTCTTCTCTAGAACCTCATCTGAAACAGTGTTTGTAAATAATATGGGCTTATAAAATAACACAGCTTTTAATTACTCTTACATAATAGGAATCATACAAATCCTGAAGGGAGTCTTGGAAGCCCAAGCCTGAAGAGCATTGGGGCTGCAAGACACTCAAGGTAATTGGAAAAAATTGATGCCAGATAAAACATGATCATTATTGTTAGATATAACACTCACCAAAACTTAAAATTTCTGATTCAGTTTAAAGCTTCCACTGTAAATCTGTCAATCTGGTAATGTTCACTGTACTTAATCCTTGTCTAGGAGAGTGCACTTTTATATAAATCAATTCATGAAAAAAAGGTGAGCATCTCACAAGAGACCAAACTTGTAAGATCAGCTGAGACATAACCACTTGGTAGAATCATGCAGTACAACATTTGTCATTTCTGAGGAATAACATAACTACCTGATGTTTGCAGGTAATGACATGCAATTACATGGATTTTAAACAGTGTTTTGATTGTACATGAAAATATATGAGAATACACACCAATTATTGCTGAGCATATGATATGAAAAATCCACTTGATGTGCATTGTAATTTCTCCCATTCTGAATGAATAAACATATTCAAGCAAGAAAGCACATCTCATCTCTCTACTAAGAACATTTCTCGCGTCTGTGTGACTGACGAACCTAACTGCATAATTTCAGTCTATACAGACACAATACAAAATGCAGTCTTTTTGTTTAGGTGCAGGTTGAAAAAATGATAAGTATAACAACACACAAAGGCATCAATGCTATGTGAAATCCAACACTGACACATAACAGTACACAAAGGCATCGATGCCATGAGACATCCAATAATGGCACATGGATACCACTACACTGATACAACTCATCAAACAATGCTGGACACATATTTTTAATTTGATAAATGCATCTGAAAGCATAATCCACTCACAGGTGAGCTCAAGACATAATTCGGTGTACTAAGTCACAATTATTAAACCAAAATTATAATGGTCAACAGGTATGTAAAAAATTATGAAGTCCATTGTCTGTTAGACCAGGAAAAACCATTACAATCCTATATTACAGTGTACATTAAGCCATATACAATCATACTGTCCAATTATTCTTCAAAATAAACTTAAACTACAATTCTGCTGCAAAGCAGCATTACTCCAGGCTTTACTCAGTTATCATACCCTTCCCTCCCCCACACTTCCAATATACATACCTGCAAATGTGTCCCTCACCCCATCTGTATGGATCAAAATTCCACAATCACAGTGTACAACTACTAATGATCCCAAGTTATTACCCCAAAACTCTTTTTTCTTTACCAGTATAGGAGGATCTGCATCACATTACAAATGTAGGCATGCAAATCAGAATGGGTAGAATTACATAATGTCCACTCTTTCTTCTATAACCTTGTGCAGAATTAAAAAATAAGCATTACTCAGGATAAGAATCCTTACCTATGCTAGGGCTGATGCCAGTGATAGACAGCTTGTAGCTGAACTCCACATTTGTGTTGGATGACCCTTTCCCTTCCACAATCACCACCACTGGGTAACTCCCTGACCCATGGACACCCAAGGTGCATATGATGGATGTAGAGTTGGAAGATGACACAGTGCAAGCAGCACCATCAATGTCAACTATTACACCTGAAAAGTTTTTAAAAGAATTTATAACAGAGCAACACACACACAAACACACACACACACACACACAAGAGATCACTAAGGGATACCAAGTAACTTTACATTGTAAATAAAAGGCTGTGTAGCTGCTATAATTAACCTTTTGATTAAATGGAAACAACTGTCATTTCCACTTTTAACATGGTTAAAACAGCAGCCATTAAAATATGTCATAGAAAGTTAATAATGGAAATGGACTTGTGATGAATTCAAACTTTGCAAAACTTATCCATTCAAAGGTATAATTTTCTTAACCTGAATGAAATAACTACATGTATTAGCACGATTTAGATCTAAATTATGACCTTTGTGACTAATGAAAGCTTCCATACCAAAGTTTATTCTGATTCAATGCAGAGAAAGACAAAGATCATACCTGAGGCAGCAAAATTAGATCCTGTGATGGTAAGTGTATCACCACTCACACCTTCAACTGGGCTGATCGATGCAATAGTGGGTGAAACATTAGTTGTATATATAAAACTCTGTGAAGGATATGCCTGGCCGTTTGATGTCACCAATACTGTCACATTGGCAGCAACATGGGCTGCTGTTACACAGATGATTCGAGTTAGTGAAACAGATTTAACAGCACACATTGTCCCATCCAACTGTACAAAAGTGTAACTAACAACAAAGCCATTCCCACTGATGGCCAACACAGTGCCTCCATGTATACTGCCCTGGGAAGGAGTGATGCTAGTGATTACAGCAGTACTTTGGACCTGTAGTGAACCAGATGCTTTCCCAATATCAATGACCTTCACAATTACAATATTTACTCCAACAGGTGCACTGGTAAATGAACAAGTCAGACTAGTCTTGGCTACAGTAATCATAATGCATTGTTCTCCACCAATAGTAACTACCACATCAGCAGTGTCAGTTCCTAACTTTGAGCCTGTAATAGTTAGAGTTGTGGGCCCTGTCACTGTTGTTGGTGACACAGAAGATAAAGTTGGAGTTTGGTCAGTGGCATAGGTGTATTGGCATATATTTGTTGTTGTCTGACATATAGCAGTCAGATGTTGGGAGTTGATGGAAACCTGGACAACTAGACTTTGGTTACCTTCAGATCCAGACTGAGTCTCACACATTATTTCCCTGTATGTCACATTATTAATTTCACATGCATATCCACCAATCGTTACTAAAACTGCATCCACATCATTTCCAAATCCTGATCCTTGTATAGTCACTGATGTGCCACCTGCTGTGGAGCCCAAATTGGGGATAATGTCTGTGATTGAAGGTAAAAGACCAAACGTACGATCATATGAATTGCTGATCATAACAAGTGCATACCCTCGGTTCCCAACACGCAGATTGACCTCTTGTTGCACTGCGACTGTTGGTTTACCCAATTTATTTATTTTGCACCTGATTAAGTCCACTGCTGACTCAGTCAATGTGCAAATATCCAAACCAAAACTAACTTCATTTTGGCAGTTTGTTGAGGCAAATCCGTTGCCTTGGATGATGATTGTGGTTTCTGTAGTGCCATTGTTATGGCTGAGAGATTCAATCATGGGAGTGCTGCATGCGTAGAAGGCAAACCAGAACTTGTTGGAGTCATTGCTAGTGGGAAGAATATCGGAGCAGCCTGATACCTGTGTATTATCTGGTGTGCAGGAGCTGGAATCCACTGGATCACTCACCCCTACAAATAGGACATCATCAAGATTAAGTAGATTTAATTTCAATCTTGATCATATTAATGATTGGACTAAGAATACAATTTTCTCATCACCTAAAAAACACAGTCACAGAAGGAATGATTTTGTGTTATATACAAAAGATGGGCTATTATGCTTAAAGTAATAAAATGAAAAAAATAAGAACACAAATATGAGCAATTTTACCATAGGGTCTTGTCTAAAATTTTCAGTTCATTGTATCATTCTTTAAACAAACTGCATCAGGAAAGAATATTTTCAATTGTGCAAGTTGGTTTTAAATTTTTCAACCACCTGGTTCCCTTGTGACTATTTCAAGAACTGACATATGTCTATTTGATAAATTACTACAGGCCATCTGCTACTTGCTTTAAATAATTCTATCCTCCAAACATATATTATATCAGCAAACTTGGAGGTTACACTTCACTGTTATAAGCAAATAACTATACTGCTCCCTTGACAAGTTGTGCCACGATAACTTGCAAACCCAGTAATAAAGTGGGGTCAGGCATGGATCCCATTTTTTAAAACTAGAAAATACAAAAGAATGAACACCTATTTGTTGAACATGGAGAAAAACGCAATAAAAATTGATAATGAAACTTTGATATTCTGTTCATTATTTTCATTAAAAATAGTACAAAGAACTGGACATTTGAATAAACATTATGAAATTCTCAACTTTTAATAAGAAGTCATATATTTTGTTAAATGTTCTTTCCAAGCAACATTCTTAGTACAGTCTCTAAGTAACAATATTCAATGAAAATTTGATAAATAAAAATTCACACACTCCTACTGGATGCAGCACTTAATATATAAATAAAAATTAAAACGTTTTGTCAAGTGAAGTTCATGTTTTGCTTCTATCTTTTAGTTCATGTTAAGCATAATAATCATAAATCCACTGTGCCGTCTTGTATTCAAATGTGAAAGAAGTCAATCTACCATTACAGCTATGGCTGTGAGCATTTCTGTGAGACCCTAATTAAGTGCCAACCATCTTTTGATATATCTGATTTGTTGAAGTATTTGTTGTATTGTTGCACTTAATTAAAAGCAGACTTGCTTTGTATTTTATCACTTTAATTACATCTTTTGTATCAAATAAAAAAAGTGTGTGGGATACGAGAATAGTTAAATGGCGTGAAAATACTATCTGTATAAGAGCTTTGTGTCCCTGGTTATGTACCAGGTCAACTCATTCCAACTGATCAGTTGAACACTGTTATAAACATTACTGTGTATGTAATATAATTAAACTACCTTAAATTAACCTCCTCATTCACAAATGTGATCAAAGATAGCAAGAGAACCAAGCAAAATGAGTACTAGATGAAATAAAAAACTTTGTTTCACTGATAAGGGTCATTGTGGAAAAGCGAGTTTCAGAGTTTGTAGTTAACTTAAACCTCCTGAATTGGCACACAAAGATTCCTCTAGGATGTGAAGATTTTTCACTATTATTTGCATGAAATCACAACATCCATATTTTACTAATTTAACAGTAAAAACTGATGAGTTTTGACAATGACAGTTGATTCACAGAAACAATGTCTCAAGTCTTTGAAAAAGGTATCTTGTTTGGTTCTAAATCAACACCAAGAAAATGCAGCAATGTAATACACAATGTTTTCATGTACACGTGAAGATTGTTGAAACCAGTTGGAATAATGTTAATAATCTTTCAGAGGTTGGGGATCTTGAAAATAAAGGTAATTTATAGAGAAAAGCAAGCAATTGCTCATTAGAAAAAGTACTTTACTGACAATTATTCCAAATGTGAAAATAAAACTAGTATTCAGTAAACAGCCCAGTTTCCCTCTCCCAATGCAGCTTTCTTCATGTCCAGAAGTGATTGCATTACTTATGTTTCACTTTTGGTACATCAATAACTTGCATGATCCCTTACAGTGCAGTCTATGTTTTTTGTTCCCTGTGTGAAGGGGTACGGGATATCTGTACCATGCAAGGGGAAATTTCCATATTGTTATTTAACATATTCGCAAATTCGTGGTTATGTTTGGCACTCATGTTACTTCCAAAGTTTCAATGAGGTTAAATTTTTAAGAATTCCTATTCTCAGTGACAAAAAGTGACGAAATCCCCATACAAAAATGTATCTTATCTGTGGCATTTCAAACACATTTAAACATAACAAATTCTTAGGACTCTGACAAGCAACTTTAGTTTCAGTTGGTAACATAATGTGTCTTCTTACCCGAAGCTGTGTTGTACATGGCAGTTTTACCAGCAACCTTGACAACAACCTCTCCCACGTAAGAAGACTTGTTGGTTACTTCTACAACACCACTATAGCTAATAGCCATATTAAGGTCTACAAATCCACTCCAGTAATAGTATGTTCCAGGTAAAGTGAAGCGGAACTGGTAACCACCTGTCAATGAAACAAAATATGAAAACAGAGGATATGCATATATCTGTACGAGTATATTTAGCATCTCTTTGAGATATAATGTGAAAACAATACATAGAATGTATCTCTGTATTTTCAGTAGATGTGTGTGTGTGTGTGTGTGTCTGTGTGAAGATTTTTAATGTATCTTAAACAATTGTTCTGTCATATCGCTAAGATGTCTGCAGTGTGGCAGTTTATAGTGATGTTAGCAATGAGGCATCAGACATGCAGCACGATGTTCACCCAATCACACTATTCTGACACCAGGAAATATTCCATAAGTATAAACATTGCATTGTCATGAGAGGCAAAGCCAATACAAAATGTTTCCACTTCATGAGTGAAATATTTCATAATATCTACTCCAAACACATAGATTTTCTTTCAATTATATTTTGTAAGAAAAAATCTTTGATTTTGCAAGGATTTGTTTCTCTGTTAATGAAGTTAATGACTGTATTACTACATTGTTAAAGAGAAGTCCAAAATTTTACAATAAATTTTAGGACAAGGACATATAATGCTTCAAATTGTATATTTTATCAAATTATGAGATTTTTATTTTTGTTAACTTATTTCTTTGCTGACTGATACAGTGTTTATTACTGTAGAAACACGACAGAATGCTCAATCAAACTTCAGGGCATAATGTCATTATGCAACTGATTTTAATCATTGAGAGTTTACTTGTATTGATTTTGGTGGCTACTTCTGTTTTTTTTCTGCATTCAGATGTGAATGTTTGCAGTCCATTTTGATAACAGAATCTGCACCCAAATTGTGATTCTCACTTAATTTTGGTTAGCAAACAATACTAATCAATAATAATGCCCGAATTTTCCCTCTTCATCAGTCATAATTATAATTTGATAACAATTAAAATTGCTACTTAAACAATTTTATTTGTATATGTAATCAAATTTTTCATGTTGCATGGAACAAGTATACGATACTGAACAGGTTATTGAGCATCAAATAGCAACAATGCATGTAAGTTCACTGACGATTTGCATGATTCATGCAGAAAGCTAATTGTAAAAAAAGTTACTACTTGAAGCCTGCTTTTTGATGTTTGAGGTTCATTTTAGGCATTCCTGATGGTACCTTCTCAATGATTATATAACTGAATACTACAGGATCAACAGTCTTGACATATTTCAAAATCTCTCATCCTTATGGGGAGAAAAAGAGTAGAAGGGTGGGAGTCAGAGAGAGATGGGAAAGGAAAAGAAGAAGACAAAATGAAAAAGGCCTAAATATGGAAATAAAGAACTGAATAACATCCACAGGGACAGGTGATACTTCTAAACGTAAAATGTAACTAGTTGCAAAAGTGATATCACCACTCTGGCAATAAAAGTGGTATGACCACTGTGGCAATATGAATTTTCTCCCATTGATATATTTCAGCATGTCATTACAAAATACATAAAAACAAGTTATTTAAGTGCTAAGTGTACATCAACTACAGTGGTAAGCAAAACCTCTAACCATGTAAAGAATAAAAACATTATACATCATAGAAACATGTTTGATTAACAGCATGTTGTCAGAGTACCATTTATTATATTCATCATCATCATCATCATGATAACAAACCTTATTTCTAATTTGTCATTAACAAAATCCACCTAATAAGACAGTATTGGAGAAGGGACATCTGACTAGTATGACCTACTGACCAGAACTCATGCCCCAAAACCAAAAAATATTCTTACATTTAACTTGTTAACCCCTGGTGCCCTGTTTATGCATCAGGAGGTAGTACCCAACTTCCCAGCTCTTCAGCGTCACGTTTCATTTAATATACACCAAAGTGGGTGGTGTTACAAAAAAGTAGACAGATGTAGGTCTCCAATGATACCAAATAATCAGGACTTTCTACTTGCATTACAAAAGACAGAGAGAATAACATATATTTTTAGACCCAATTTTTTTTTTTACACCAAAAGATTTCAACGATTTTCAGAATTGGATTTTGTATCTGGATTTGAGGCCTTTTGGCCTGAGATCGGTCTGAACTGCACACTGGAGGTGAATCTTTACAAAAAGTAGGATAAGTTTGGGATTTGGAGTAAAAAGTGGCCAGGACATAAAAATGATAAAAAATGGGTCTAATAGCTAAAAAAGACAGAACAGAACTCCAACTTTTACCCTTCTGCACATGCACAAGCAAAAGAACCAATGAAAAATTGAAAACAATAATTTTTACACAAGTGAGCATAAGGTTAAGTGAAAATCTCTAGAAAGCAGATTTGTTTGGATATATTCAGAAGTTGCCTCAAAAATGCATTTCCTACTCCCATTTCAGGTGAAAATGACAAAAACCTCCATGAGTATTGAGTTAAGCTCATACTGGATTGGTCAACAGCACAATTACTGATCAATCAGAGGTCAGTTTGTTTTGCTGATATCTAAGCTGGGTTAAAAACAAATTGTGATCTCAGGGCCTGGTTTATATGGCCAATATTAAAGAAAAAGGCTGTTCGAAAGGAAATATTTTAGTAAATGATTTTTCTCCAACATATTAACATCAGTACTTAATTACTCTCTGATACCTCTGAATCCAGCACTCCCTAAAAGACTAAAAATGTATGTCTATGGATTAAAGGAAATAACTCCTGTAGATCAACTCCACTTTTTCTTACTAGGTAAGTACGAATATCATGTATTTTTACCAGTTTAAGCTCGAATGAAAACTTTAACAGGGGTGGGAAAGGTGCTATGGAATAATAGTAACTAGTGATAGGGTGATATTTGTGGAAATACATAATTTAGTAAAATGAAAGTATTCCTGTTGCAAATACATCAATTAATGAGGGTCATGCACATTTTAGTGTTTATACCTATTCAGTTTGGGGGTTGGATTATATGTGAACAGGTTTATATGTGAGTATTTATGGTATTTCTGGAAAAACATAATTTAGTAAACAGAAGTATTTCTGTGTTAAATACATCAATCTCATTAACATTTGGAGAATAGGCAAGAGGAGGAGAAAATGCTTGACCATCTAACCTCTGCCCATTTCACCTAAAGGAAAATGATGACTCCTTCGCTAAATAGATGTACTTCTTCTAATATGAAGTTAAAACAACTTAAGATTATGCATTTATACACATAAGAAGGCAATCCCTGCATGACCCCACAGCTTGTTCTCGCTTTACATTCAAATCTTTCCCATGTGAATCCAGCAAAAGTTGCAAGATCATGCCCTGGACTTAGGTTGTGCTGTCACGAGTAGAAGTGGCAACTACCTGTGACCCAACAAGATTCAGCTCTCTCCTTTACAAGATCATGTCATACAAATGAAAGCTGGAGAAAGAAGACTAAGCAAGTTAGCCAAATGACTCCACTATGTCTTGAATCTTTTTTAGATATTATGTTTGAAAACCAGACTTGTGGAAAATGCTTGCTTTTGCATGAAGTTTCTCTTATTTTTTTATATATCTATTTTGATTCTGTATGGATGCCAACACTTTTGCTGTCATGCAATGAATATGCTACAGTTAATTCTGATTGGAGGCTATGGTTTTACTCTGTACTAGAACAAACAATAGCCACCAATTGTAATTTAATGTTAACATATTTCACTAACTGACACACTGGAAGTTTAGCCCTCATCTTCAATAAAAGTAGACAAGCTGTGAAGCAACAGCAAAACTTGGCATTAAATTAAGCTTGTTCTTAAATGATCAGTAAAGTACTTAAATAATAATATGAACAATATATCTAATATATCTTATTTGTGGCCGAGCATGCTGACAGGATGAAATAGTCACCATGGGAGGGGGGCAGATTTCAGACCACCAGAATGATTTAGTCACCTTGTGTTTGCTAATTTGTAGAAGGCAAATGGGTTTGTCACTAGTTTATCTTTGTAACTGACATAAATAAGTGGGTGTGCCTGCCACGGCTGTCTCCAGTGAATTCTCAATTTAAAGAATAAAAGGGCAATGACTAATAATTATTCTCGACTGCTGAAGATTAAAATAACATGTATAGGGTAAGTATGGTTTTGAATCGATTCTTCACCTTTTGTATCAATATGGACAATGATATGGAAGAAATATCGATATATCATTTTACCCCTACTGCCCTGGATGTGATGGATTTTGTATATTTGTATGATATTAGGCACACCAATTAAGGTACTCCCATACCATAATGCAAAGGTCAAGAGATTTTGTTCCCATTTGCTTGAAGAGTGGTTCATTGCAACCAGATTGTCTGACATTATGTACACCATTTTCCTTTGGATCCATTCCACACACACCCCAAAAAATGGTATACGGGTGACTTATGAAGAACCTTGCACTTTCCACTTGCAGCTGACCATGACAAAGTCCTTTAGTATTTGTGACCCCCCCACCTGACAAATTAGCATCTGGACAGATTGTGATTTCAGTTTGTTGTACTTATAGAAATAATTCCAAAACTAGCCACTCCTTGTCATGCCATTGAACCAGGAAATGTTTGATTTTTGTCAAGATCATAATCTAGTGATATAAAGGAACCAAGATAGGGTGCTACTGTGCCAGAAGTGTGCATGTAAAGGTGAGCAAAATATAACAGGCCCACTGTCAAACTGAATAGGCCAAGGAGTTGAAGAAACTCCATTGCCATACTCGATTTTTCTTTATGCTAATAGATATTGTGCATGGAGACATGAATAGACTCATAAAAGAAACTTACTGGATTCATAAATTATATACTTCTATCCTAATGGCCTTAATACCAATGCACTATATAAAACTGTATAAAATATCTTGTTTTTAAATTGATAAATTGTATATCCTTTATAACAATATAATTATATGTATGATTGATTGTCTCTATTTATTTTCTTATTTTACTGATTCAGGTTTCATTAGAGACTCGTTTATCTTTTAGATCCATATATATATATATATATATATATATATATATATATATATATATAATTATTATGATGATGCATATCATTTATGATGTTACATAATGACGTAATTGTTATTTTAAAATATAAAGAACCTATCTGTTTCTTTCAAAATATTTTGTGCCTGAAGAAGCATGTATTAAATGCAAAATTAGTTGCGCAGAATTATCGGTGTTTGTGTTGTTTTTTATCCCAATACTGCCATAAAGAAATCCCCAACACATGCCTTCTCCGACACATCAACAATACTGCCAATGTATTGGTGACAAAGATCAACCTCACAGACACTAGCTAAAAAGTCAATAAAAAACAAGATGAACAAAATGTTGGGAAGGGAAAGATCCAGCTTCTCCACATTGATCATCCATCCTTCAATGTGAATGAGGTAAAGTTGTTCATAATGTAGAAACTGAAACAAATTTTAACAGCAGGATACAATTACACAGATTGAGTTTACTGATCGATATCACATGGACAATAATGACCTTTAAAAATATCCATAATATCAATAAGATCACCATGAAAGACACAAATTTTATATACACTAAGTATCAACCTTCTGACTTACTTTACCAATGAAAATGTAAGTTGGATGGCTGCAATGGGTTCTTGGAGGCACTGTTCACAGTTGTAAATGAAAGTTTAAACTGGTATACATCTTGGTGGCAAGAAGGCAGGAACAAGAGGGTGGGGAGTAAATCTGTATAAGTTTCCCTTCGTCTACATGATCTATAGACAGAAAGATGTTTTTCATCTTTCAGGGAGGACTGGATTATGAGGGTTGCAGAGAGTAAATTCCTAATATTAATGTGATCAGGTAAGTATTTTTGATGGAGAAATAAAAGATGCCTATGTCTTGCCTACGTTTTGCAGCTTAGACATAAATGATAAGTACATTTCTGTATAATGGTTTTTTTTCCAAAATGAGAACATTAGACTGTCAGATAATACAATAAAACCTGTTGTTTTAGCATACAACAAAATTACTGACTCATTCCAACCATAACTGACAGGTTCTGCTAATTAAAGACTACAACTGCATTCAATGACAAGAGACCACGTTCTGTCATTCTTATCATTTATTAACCTAGAAAATTAAAAACTTTAAGACTGAACCTAATCTAATAACTTTAACACATGCTAATCTGATTGATAAATGTTGTTTGTATTCTGTAATATTAATCCACCATTATTGTCCTTAGATCCTAAAATATGTAAAAAAAAAATGATAAATCAATATATTTTGTTTTCATTCAGTTAATTCAGGTTATTTACAATATAAATTTTTTGTGACCTGACTAATGGCAAAGTATGTTTGATATAATCTGGTTTCTTTTACATTTAATATTTCTGTTACAGTAAATCTGCTAAAAATTTGTTGCAAAGCATTTGCAATTTCGATAACTTAATGCTATCAAGGCAAAAATGTCAACTTAATGTTAATCTGACCTCAATATAAAAACTACTTACACATGCAAATGCTTAACACATACCATCTTTACTTTGAATCGGGCTGCCAAACCCTTTTTCCATGTTCACAGTAGCACCAGCACTGACAGTTTGATGGACAGAGTGGGCAATGTCATTGACAAAAGTTGGGGTGCTCCATGTCCATTGTACAATGTCTCCAGTCTGGACCTCTACATAGTTTGGCTTAAAGGCATAGCCTTCACCAAAGTCTGCAAAAATACAGAGAATGATATTTTTAACTGCATGATAATTCTCTACTTAGTAAATGAACATTCTGAATTAATCATGAGAATCTGATTAAATGAATAGTCTGTTTTCCTTGAGATAGTCTTTTAATTTTATTTATTAGGAACTTTGAGATAGTCTTTTCATTTTATTTATTAGGAACTATTACATTTCAAAAAGGATTCCTGAGTCCCAAAATTATCTCAAAAGCTGTTGTAATATATATATATAAATATCATGGTAAAATTTATGTAGATAAATTTCCAAATGAAATTAAACTATGAATTCACTTTACAAACCAGCCCAACTTCTAATACAGTGTTTGGAGTTTGGTGTGTTGAGGGGAGACTCACAAAGCATTCTGAGATCACTATGGAGAGGGGTTTGCATAACCCTGGAAAAATGAAGCAATACAGTTGAAAGTAACTTATCTATTCACACAAACCCGCTGAAAATGGCTCAAACTTTAAATCTGTATAAAAGAAACATTTAACACACTTACAAAAATTTAAAAGTAACTCAACTATAACTTGCAACCCTCCAACTTGCTTAGGGCTGCAAAAAAGCAAATTTGAGGTGTATTTTGAAAGTCAGACACGTCTGAAGGTGGGATTTGTTGTCAGTGAGCTACCTTCGGAAAAATAAACAAACCAAACTGAATGGATCGATAGATTAATAGGAAAAACAATGGCCACCAGCACAGAGTTGTTGGACTTAATGACGACCATTTTTGCCTTAAAGTCAATATTTTCAGAAATGAAATGCATTGATGATAGCCTTCATTTCATGGATGTTGATGTGTAAGGGCCATTTCCTGGCCCCCACTTGATGTAGGTTGAAGGTCAGCAACAGGTGGGCACACCCACTATGTGCACTTGTATCGGTACCGACTGTTATTTCCACTTCGGCTTCTCCAGTGGGATTGCCATGGTCAGCCAACCTGGAATGCCCCACTGATGCAGGAATGATTAAATCTCAGGCGTGATCATGACTGTTAAATCAAAGAGACTTGAAAAGGGGCTTTACTGTTCTGGCAATGTATGCATAAATAAGACATCTGAGAGGGATCAAGTCTTCTGCCACAATGAATAAACCAAGGATTTGCAAGAACTCTCTCATTGAAATCCAAGTCATGTTGAAAATGGGTTCAAAGATTTTGATAACTGGAACATGAGGAAGCCACACCAGATTCTGGTTGGATAAGAACTCCATACCCAGATGGACAAAGTTATGAGATGGACAGAGGTCTGATTTTCCCAGTTCACTAAAAAGCCTAGATGATCTATAACAGTAAGAGGGTTGTTCTTGCCTTGGAGCAGGATAGAAATTACCATGTGGTTCTGGAGGATGTCGTCCAGGTACACTGCCATCATTGTAGATGATGTCAACTGGAACTGGGAGACAACACAATCCATAATCTGAGTGAAAGTCAGGGGTTGATGTTAAGGATGAAGGAAAGAATGGTGAACTGATAAACTGTGTCAGTCAGCAGAAAAAAGAGAAAATGTTCATGACATGGGGTGGATAGGGATGTGAAGATATGCGTCGGTCACATAGAGACTGACAGCTCATTTGTTCCAACAAATGGAGAGACGGATTGAACTCACAATCTCCATCTTGAATAGGTTGAGGCAACTCCAGTCGATGATGTGTTTCAACCTGGTGTTTGCTTTCCTAAAAGAAAACAGCCTTGAGTAAAACTGCTAGTTGCACTGTCTCTTTTATATTTTTTTCATGAGCAAACATGTCTCTTGTTGGTGAAATGCATCATTCTTCCGATCTGATGGTTTATTCGTGAAGAAGTGAGAGGAGGAGGGGGGTCAGATTGCTGAGGAATGAAACTCAATGCCCCTCCGAATGACCTGGAACACCCCATCTTCTGCAGAAATGGGATGATCCAGTGAGCTCAAAATTGGTTTCTTACTGCCTTGGTATGATTGCGTCATAGGTATTGCTGTTGGTGACTGAGAAGATACCCTGTTAAAAGGTAATTTAACATCCCTCCACACTGGCGGGGACAGAGTGGTTATAAACACTCAAGTGGGTTGTGCGGCAAGGTGGATGGGCAGTTCCTGAGCTGCCTGCCTCTGAACTTATTCTATTCTTCCTCAAAAGCAATTGTGACTCAAACAGGGTCATCCAGAAATGGAGGATATGACAAGGTTGAAGAGACATGGATTGCAGACATGTGACATGTCATATCAAGAGTAGATTGGCAAAAAAATGTCAAAGTATTGGCCATGGTATGGTGAGCAGCCCTCATGTCACTGACCCTATCAATTCTGGCTGTTGCCTATTAAGTGTGGCTATGGCCGGGTGTCTCCATTGAGTTTGAAAGGTGCCAATGAGGCCAAATCCAACAAAGAAGAAGGTGCAACAACATCCCAAACCAGCTCTGACAGGCATGGACAACTTTTGTCCACCTTGTAAAACAGACAAGCAGACATATGAAAAGCTACTATATTCTAGTCAAGTGCTGGGAGATTATCACCAAAGATGTCTGTTGACTTAAGTCTGTTTCTTCCTACATGTTGAGGTCTACAGATTCTTTAGAGCAGGGGTGGAGGGCATTCTGAAGTAGCCAACAGATTATATATGTCCTTCACTTGAAAGGTAAACTTCAGTGGTTGGATCTGAATAAGATGGTGGATTTGAAGAAGTTATGTCGCACTCACTGTTTGATGGATGGAAGGCCAGAAATGGCAATTCCATCCCTATGAAAACATCACTAACTCTCCCTTTTGGACAAGCACTCCAGCAGGTTTGCCTGGTAAATGTGCCTGCCTGGAAGCTGGCAGTATATAAGATGGTCCAGCTATCACCAGTACTGGCTGTTCCAAGGGCCTGGCTGTATAGAGATTTCTAACTGAATCCTCCGTCACAGAAAAAGCATGTTACAAATGGTATGGTTGGGTGGACAGATCAGTCACTAATATCCCTGTAAATAACAGTTGGTTGGACAGATTCAACAAAAAGGTTCCTATATTTGGAATGGCTGGACAGCCAGTGATGGCTGGAAGGCCAGCAGAGGTGTGGTTTTAATATATATTAGATACAATGGATCCTGTGTGAACGGCGTGTGGTCAGTCCAGATACTGACAGTATATAAGACAGTCCGGCAATCACTGGTACCAGCTGTGCCAAAGGCCTGGCTGAATGGATAGATTTCTCATTGAAATCTCTGGTATAGTAATGATAAGTTGCTAGCGGTGTGGCTACATGGACGGATCTATAGCTAAGATCTCCATATGAACTATATTTTGGCTGGATCATATCAATGAAAAGTTCCCCCTGCCGGAACGAATGGAATATTGGTGTCAGCTGGATGGCTGTTGATGTTGGGATGGCTGGTGATGGCTGGATGGCTGGTAATACTATGGCAGTATTAGGAGTTGGATCCTATGGATATGGCATGAACCGAATAGGCCCGGACTTACAGGCCTGATGGCCGTGCTCAGACATGTGGGAGAACTTACACCCCTGGGCTGCTTAAAATTGGAAATTACTCCTCAGTGACTAGGTATCTCCAACAATGAAGCATAGCTGGTCTTCCTTGATTTATTACATCTTTCCTTTCCTTCAATCCCGAAAGGACGATGCGTTTAGTAAACATTTCTCCTGAAATTACACAAAAGAGAAAACAAAGCACAGATTAGCAAATTCCCACCTATGTAGGTGGACAAGTTTGATCTTTCTTGCTGCCTACAACCTGCTTGGAAGTGCTGGATATGTGGGAAAAATAAGGGAAGAAGGTGCCCCATCTCAGTGCCTGAAATGAACTAAATGCAAAACTTAACTGAGGTGTGATGGACAGACATATAGCTGGATAAAAAAGGGTAACACTATATGCTCCTAACACTGGTGGGGAATAAAAATGAAACAATTAAGAATGAAACCCTACATAGTCTATCTACACCTATTACACAATGTTCATACAAAATTTCATCAGGATAAATTGCATTTGCCTTGAGGCATGCTGGTTGCAATATACAGTTATTATAAGGATCCAGAACTGATTTCATAAATGGGATGCAGCAATGTTAAACATTCGTCTACCAAATTACATGAATAACAATAAAGAGTTCCTGCACTATATTGTTACAATAAGCATGAAGAGATACCGGGCAGAGGACCTGATGGATGGATAAAAGTGATTGTTGAAGGGCTTCCACAATATAACACAGCCCCCTATAAAACTAAGTTCAAGACAGAAAGCAGGATGTAAAAATGTTTGTTAGAAAACTTCTGAATTTACTGACTCTGACTGTGAAGTTGTAATTACCTGGATCCGTTCCCTGGTTGGTAATTTGATGTACTGTTGCAGTATCCTGAATCTGACAGATCACTTGAGTTGGGTTAGTTAGTTCCACATCACAAACATGGCCACCAATTGTGATTTCTACATCTGAGGAGTCCATGCCAAACCCACTTCCTGTTACAGTGATTTTTGTCCCACCCAATACCGAGCCCTTGGTTGGGTAGACATTGGTCACATCCAGCTGCACATTTACAGTAGGCAAATCACCACTATTAAGAAGCAAAATAGTAATGTGTTTTGGTTGCATTTAAGACAAACAGACAGTATAAAGTACTATTGTGAAATGTATGGGACAAATGCACATCATTTAAAACATGTTTGTTTTGATCATGTTGAAAAAAAGAACAAGGGCAAGGCAAACTCCTCTAACAAGGATCATTCAAAAGTGAAAAATAGTACTTTCAAATATTTTCTTGTTGATCTAGTAATCTACAAGTGATCATATACAAAATGGTACAATTTGAATTATCCTTTGCTCAATCACATACAGACAAAACGAATGTGTCAACAATCCTTGACTTCTACTACCAGCAATTTGTCATCCTCCAAATATCACAGTGATAAACCTCACAACAATGAATTCAGACTAAGATCTTTAAAACAGCTGTAAAGTTATTAGGCAGGCATCACAAGTAACCCAGTTTCATCATCCTATTTGAACATGCATTAAAGAAACGATTAAAATACAGAAAAGAGGCAAAGTGTTGGTCAGTGACCTTGACTTTGAAGATAAAACCTTGACTGTAATGCTGTACTAGAGATGCCATGAAAGTGACAAGCATAAGTATATCACACTAAATCCAGGTACCTCAAAAGCTTTTATGATACAAAGCAGAAATAAAACAACCCTTGGACCTGTGGTTTGGATCTTAACAACAAGGACCCACATATGCAATGCAACACAAAACACTGTTTATAACATTTCACAGGGAGACCTGGATTTTCAGAAAATCATAACAAATGTTACATTAAAATTCAATGTTTAATTTTCAAAATGTTTTGCACTTGTCCATTTCAATCATATTGGATTTTTAGTTGTACAATTATTGTCAAAACTCAAAGTTTAAGGATATTTCTAAACTAATCAGTAAAAAATATACAAAATGAAATGAGTTCTTTTCATCTTTGAACTGCACTGAACCTACAATCTGTGATTCTAAAATGACAATTATGAATGAGTTGTTATTATCATGCATTTGTTATCTGGTTCCTTTGTTTGGCCTTTGTTTTTTACCATCATGAATGAGTAGTGTTTATGACACCTTTTCTTGCAACACCTTGGTTATGATGATGTACATGTATGCAAAGATTCATCTCTTAATCCCAATAGCTTTAAAATTACCAAGTGGAAGGGAAAGTGTAGTGGACAACAAAAACTGTGAGTCTTGGCCCTGATCTTAAAGACAGTGCACCAAATATGGTACATAAAAAATCATCTAGTGATGATGTATACATATACCATGTTTCATTTCATTCACTGTTTTCAGACGACTTTAAATTTACAGAATGGAAAAGTAAATGTGATGAATAGATGGATGGACTGACAGTCAGACAGAAATATAGATACACTGCCCCCATCTCATAAAAAATGTGCAGAAAAATTATAAGTTATCTGATGTACAATTTACAAGTCATTAAAGTGACTAAACTAGATAATTAATATCTTACTACTTTAAACATGTACAATGCATTATAGGTGAGTCCATTATACAAAATTCATATCAAGAATAGTAGTGAACCTGTATAAGGCAGTGATGAGGGATACTGTATATAATTGTTTATAAGTCCACACATTCTACTAAAAAAATTATTAATGCAGTGTAGGGCTTGTCTTATAAATGAGATATAACAAAAAATTTTGAAATCTGACCTAACCATAATGATTGTATATCTTAGGACTCTATAAGTCTTGGGACTCCTATAATTATTTTCAAAAGTAATTTTAGTTTATTACTATAAATGTTGGGACACAAAATCATAGCAATTGTTATGTGTATTATACGTCTTGGGACACCTTTCACATTTTTTTCTATTAATCTATTGATTTAATAAAATTATAATAAAGACGTTTTAGAAATAATGCTTTGAGAATGATTATAATACTGTCAATTTTAGCTTGCTTTAATGTTACTGACTATAACTGTTTACACAAGTTTGGTAATCATGCTATTATTATCGAGTACAAGGAAATTAAACACCAAAGTACTTAGCCGCAAAACAAAATTCCTTCTTATCCAAGCCAGTTTCAAGGTTAAAACACATACAGTAAATGGCTTGGATTGCCGGAAAAGAAAAGACAAATCCTCCAATTATAAAAGAACTCATGGCAAAATAACCAGCTTACCAACATATGCATCTTTTTGGTTCAAACTATCTTTTATACTTGCTCATCCCAATTTTTCTTTCTCTTTTTTTTTAAATTTTGTTTATTCCCATCCTAGGATGGGTAGTTAACCAAGTGTTTTGATAGAGTTGCTAATTACAACATAATCAATAAGCAGGTAAAAGCAGCACTGCTTTTGTTTTCCCCAGTGGATCATCTGCTGCACTGTTGCTTTTCTCTGTAAAGTCTATAACTAGTGTGCCATGAACTTGATACTTGTTCAGTGCCATGCCGAGTCCCTTTGATCATACTTTGCAACTGACAGCTGTTAGGCTGTGGCAATGTTTTGATGTGATTTCAAAGACTGTATGATCCAAGTGTCTCTTACAGACACTAAGCTCAACCTCTACATAAATAATGGTAAGTATTCTGTTAATTACAAAGTACTTTGTCAGGTAGATATCATATATTGCAAACTGATAAAATTAGGTAGTTTCACCAATACGGGGAAAAGAAAACATAATGCATATGATGGAGCATTTAAGTTAAAGGTTAGACTTTGCAGATAAAAACAATACTAGAGCTGCAGAATATGAATTTGGTGTGTTGGAGAAACAGATGTGTGACTGATGCAAGACAAATCAGTTCAAGTTGATAGTGTCAGGTAGTTTCACCAATACGGGGAAAAGAAAACATAATGCATACGATGGAAAATTTAAGTTAAAGGCTATAGAATTGCAGAGAAAAATAACACTAGAGCTGCAGAATGTAATTTTGGTGTTTTGGAGAAATAGATGAGTCACTGGCACAAGACAAATCAGTTCAAGTTGACAGTGTCAGACATCTTAATAAATTTTGAATAATAGAAAGCCCTTCTGCAAATTGGGAGTTTGGTTTGAATGAGTGGGTTGGAGAGCAGTGTGTTTTAGGTGCATTTGATGCAGTCTGTGAAACAAAAGTTGCAGTGACATCAAACATACCAAGCCGTGATACCTGGTGGCACCATGTCTGTACTACAACTGCTGAATGTTTGTCTCAACAGGCCATTCAAGGCAATATGCATTAATACTGGCACAAGTAGACTGTAGATTGGCCCAAAGAATTTACAAAGGCAGGAAATGTGAAGCATCCAGGGACTGAGTTAGAATCTCAGTGGCTGTGTAATGTGTGGGAGAAAACTCCAAATGAGATGGTGGTCAAATCATTTAAGAAATGCAGTATTTCTAATTAAATGGATGGGACGGAGGATGACAAACTCTTCAGTGATTTCATTCAAGATAAGACTAACACCAAAGTACCGACAGATGACAGTAAAGACAAAGAATCAGAATTGGATGATGAATCAGATGACGAATCCAGGTCAGACAATGTTTATGACAACAGGATGACAATGGAAGAATTCAGAACTTTATTTGGTAACTCTGACAATGAAGATGAAATTTTGGGTTTTGAACCAGGTATCAGACAGTGACATTGATAGGATACCATGAATAAAAAATATATGAGCTTTACTATGTTTATTATCATAATTTTGGAATTAATATATTACGAGATATTGTGAATTGCATCATTCTGGATTACGATTTTTATACTTGTACATGACATAATTCAATGCATGGATTTATTATATTTATTAAATAAACTAAGCATTATAGATTTCATTACATGAA